>VZRW01002862.1:80936-96683 GCA_013398125.1 Aegotheles bennettii
TTTTTCTTTCCTTACTCTCTCCTCCATTCTCCGAAAAAGAGGGGGCGGGGGGAGGAAGAAATAAGGAGAAAAAGCAAACTCTGTCTCCGAGCGGTGGCTCGCCTTGGGCCGTAAAACCGAGACACAGTGAGAGATACTTTAAAGGGATTATACTATAGAACGTAACAATCTTTATTAGTGTTGTCTGGTAAAGTTACCATATTCAGATATTAAAAATACCCCTCAAGGCTACAAAGCTATGAATCTTTCTTCACTTTTCATATGTAAAACAAAAATATTAGCCACATAAAAAACAACCTAAAGAAAAGGCTGGCTGGTAAATATATTTTCCATGTCCAACAGAACATGAATTAAAAGAAGCAGATTTTGTTTTGGAAAAAAAAACAATCAAATGTATATCTTTCAGGTTAGGGAAATTACTTGAGCTTTCAACAAAAATGATAATTGTCTTGTGTAAGAAAATATCTATGCTATTAAATTTTTTTCACTAGAGCTGTCCATATTCCCCAAATTCTATATTATATAACACCTAGCTGGTGGTATAAAATCCCTTGCCCTTTTCAAGTGCAAGCTGAAAGAGACTCAAAGAAGAAGTAACCTGATTTTTGGAGGTGAAATTACTGAAGCATCTTTAGAAAAAGTAACTAGGGTAACATTTGTGTGGCCAAGAGGAGAAGCAGGCTGGGGATATGATCCAACAGAGTAACACCCCTGTGGAAATAACATGGAAAAAGTAATTTCTCAGACTGGCCATGGCCTGGGCAGAGGTCCTCATTTATAATCATGCAGAGATTTCCCCTGCAGAGGGACAGCTTCAGTAGCCCTTGCCTCTCCATGTCCACCTACCCCTGAAATGTGTCAGTGTCTGCTTTTGTGAAGCTGCATGATGAGCCAGATGGAGGAGCTGATCTGCAAAATGACAGGCTTGATTTTCAGCCACGTTGTTTCCTTGATGCAGTACAACTGTAGCAAGGGCTGCACTGGAAGAGTTCAAGGGACATTTGGTCAGGAAGGACCAACTGAGGGAGGTGAGGGCAGCATGGATGCTTTCCTGACAGTGGAGACAGAAAGAGCCAGATCATGGGACTTCTGGGTATAAACATTCAAAAAAAGCTGACAGCATAAAAACATGATTTTCTAATGTTCTGTACACTGCTAATGACTAAAATAATCAATAAATGGGCAGTGAATCCACAAGTCAACCTGCAACACCATATCACCCAGTGTCACATCCAGATGTCTCTTGAACTCCTCCAGAGATGGTGACTCCGTCACCTCCCTGGGCAACCTATGTCCAATCTGAATCTCCCATTGCAATTTAAAGCCGTTTCCTCTTGTCCTATCTCGATGGGTTTGGCAGAAGAGACCGAGCCCTGCCTCACTACAGCCTCCTTTCAGGTAGTTGTAGAGAGCGATGAGGTCCTCCTGAGCCTCCTCTTCTCCAGACTGAACAACCCCAGCTCCCTCAGTCATTCCCCACAGACATGTTTTCCAGTCCCTTTACCAGCTTCGTTGCCCTTCTCTGGACATGCTCCAGCACTTTGGTGTCTTTTTTGAAGTGCAGGGCCCAAAACTGAACACACTGAAAACTGTAGAAATTACAACCTAAATTATCATGATTCCACTCAAACCAATGAGATTTATCTGATTTACTTCAGCTGAGGATCCAGTCCAGCGGCATCACTCTGACCAGATGTAGCAGCAGGATTTATCAGTCAGTCGCCTCAGTTCTTCTCTGCAGGAAGCGGTTTCTCACAGCATCCTCCTCCTGCCTTTCTCCTTTTCCTTCCCTCTCACACCATTCCCCTCAGACTCTACTAGGAGGCAGAGGAATGACTGATTAATTTACTGACAGAATTTTTCCCTTTGTGAAAATCAGGCATAATGCAGCCCTGAAGCAATAATCACCTTCCTTTCCCTTCATTCTACTTGTTGTCTTTCTCAGAAAAGCTGAATGTTATCTATATGACACAAAATAGGCGTGTTAGCTTTAAACGTATTTTTTCTGTTTCTTTCTTACAGTTTCTTTTCTTATTGCAGATAATAGCTTCTCTCCTTTGAGCCAGTTGTCTTCCTTACTATTTTTTTAGCTGACCCATATTGAGCATCACAGATTTTTTAATTGTATTCTGTATTGCGTGAGTGGCAAAATAGAGAGGTGGTTACCTCTTCTACTTCTGTGGCCTTCTAGTCTATATAAATGGCACAGAAATTGTTGTTTCTCATTCTCTGTCTCCCTTTCTTTTTTTAGCTGATTTATAAAATACAAAAAAACTTCATGTGCACAGTTTTTTAGCATAATTTAATTAAAAGGAATTTTTTAACATGGAAATTAACAATTTTAGGTTTCCATTCCTTGTGACTCCCTGCCCCATCTTAACAAGAATTCCCTGTTGTATCAGCAAACATTAGTTTTATGAATTTCAACTTGTTTTTTGGCCAGAAATAGGCAAAGTGTTTGGATATATTTTCTGTTCATCTGTCTCTTTCCCTCATTCCTTTCAGTGTTCTTTTGCTGCTTGAACATCTTCTCCAGAGGGTGAGTGTTTTCACCTGTAACCAGCTTAATTTCCATATCTGTCTCTTATTATATGTATATGATATATGATATATATATGATTATATATATATTATATGGATATGGATATGGAGATATATATATGTATATATATATATACCAGAGATTAAAGATGTCACTTCTGTTGCTCTTACTCGTGGACCATACAAGCTTGCTTTGTCTTCAGTCTTTTCCAGTCTCTTTTGCTCAGTTTTGCTGGCAAAAGCTGCTCACTACTCACCTGTGAAAATGCTCCCCCTTAGCATAAGCAATTTTAATAACAGAGGTTTTGTGAACATGGTTGTCACTCCCAAGAAGCATGTAAAGGGATAATTAAATATACTGCAGTGGTGGGTCATAGTGACCTTGGGAGCCAGTCACGTGTGAGTACTTCACCTTGAAGTACAGTCATGTTTTACACCCAACTCAGCTGCAAATAAGCCAACAGCAGTGGTCCCAGAGCTTTGTGTCTTGGAAATAGCTGTAAGATCATATTCCTTAGAAGAGTAAAAAAATCTGTAGAAGAGCAGCTTGTTCTTAAACTCCTGGAACTGGAACTACTTGGAATGTTAAAGGCAATTTAAATACTTAAAAGCTGTAAGTAAAATACCTCAAGAACTCTCCAAGGATCTTGTTGACAGAGGATCCTACCACCGAGTCCCAGGTGATTCTACATCTCTTTGTTTTGTCATTCAGGCATGATGCATCCATGGATACTGAAGTAACAGCTACTGAACATATTGTTACTTTCACCCTCACTTCACTTTCTGTGAAGACCTGCAAATATATATGCTGCTGTAATTCTGTGGTATCCTTTACATGACTTAATAATAAAGTGTTAGTTTTTTTTGGTGATTGTGTTGCTCTGTGAAAGTGCTACACATTATTTGTTCAAGAGTAGTTTTGTATCAATCACACAGAATCATACAGAATGTTAGTAGTTGGAAGGGACCTCAAAAGATCATCCAGTCCAACCCCCCTGCCAGAGCAGGACAACCTAGAACAGGTCGCACGGGAATGCATCCAGTTGGGTTTTGAATGTCTCCAGAGAAGGACACTCCACAACCTTTCTGGGCAGCCTGTTCCAGTGCTCTGTCACTCTTATAGTGAGAAAGTTCTCCTTTATGTTCACCTGGAACCTCCTATGTTCCAACTTGTACCTGTTCCCCCTTATCCTATCACTGGACATCATTGAAAAGAGCCTGTTTCTATCCTCCTGACACTCAACTTTTACATAAACATTAATGAGGTCACCAAGCTAAAGGGACCCAGAACCCCCAGCCTCTCCTCATAAGGGAGATGTTCCATTCCCTTAATCATCTTTGTGGTTCTGTTCTGGACTCTTTCAAGCAGTTCCCTATCCTTGAACTGAGGGGCCCAGGACTGGACACAGTACTCTAGATGCAGCATCACCAAGGTCCAGGTTTTGGCAAAATATTATATTTGTATATGTAATATATATATTTTACATATAAAATATGTAGAACTTCAAGAGGTGCAGACTGAAGGATATGATGTAAGATGTGAAAGATGTTAAAAGGNAGGTCCTTTCCAACCGAAATAATTCTATGTTTCTATGATATTCCTTATGTCTTACTCAAAGAGCTGACCATGTAAAAAGGGAAGCCTAAATGGAGACACAAATGTTTTTTCTTGGGATTCCTTCTACATGTTGGTTCACTGAAAACATTTTTGTAAGACAGAAGAAAAGTGGAAGACAGTAAAAGATATATAAATCTCTAAATACTATGCAGAAATTAAAAAAAAAAATCATAACATATGAATGGATCATTTTCTTCCACTACATTTTTCCTCTTCTCAGATGAAAGTTTTTTCTATTGTTAGTAACAGATTGTTACAGGCTTCCACTTAAGAATCACTTTATCACAGCTTAACTTTCAAATTATTATATTTTAAAAAAACATGTTTTCTTCCCTTAGAGGAGCACTAACTGAAAGCTTGTCCACTTGAGGAAAGCAGCTTCCATTTGGCAATACTAACTGCTGTCTTGGCTGAGATTGAACACTTGCTAAGAAAGATCAGACAAGGAATCCATGTAGAGTAGCTTTTGCACAATGACATTCATGTTCAAGGTTACTGCAGTCTCCTTAACTCTAATATAGCTCTTGATTTCCATTACTCCACAAGTTGTGAAAATTAACATATATGTTCTTCACAGAATAAAACATGCTATGTTGTGATGAATATGGCACTAATCTGCATTCTAAGCTTTTGGGCTACATCTGTTCAGACAGTTGCAGTGGCTGGAAAAAGCACACATCTATGGTACATAATAAATCAAATAAGTCTCCAGGACCAGGTTGCTGCTTGGGAACTGTGTACTGGGAATGAACTCTGGACTGTTCTTAGTATCAAACCAAGCCCAGTAACTGTTTGAGGAAAGTGCTGGCTGTAACAGGTCAGATTTGTTCCAGAGAGCACTGGGACAATTTGCTAGCAACAAGCAATCGCAGCCTGGGACCCAGTAACTTAGGAGGTTACTGGTGTTTGCATTAGTCAATCACATTTACTAAAGTCATGGTTATAATAAAGCCAAATTACATAGTTTATTTTGACTACTGATGTCTATAAAGTGATCTTTTAAAGATTAAATCTCCAAAGCCTAACTTTACATACAATTGAACTCTGCTCACATTTGGTATTTGCTACCAGTTTTTCTTTCTGCATCTTGGCATGTCAAGAGAAGGCAGGAGAAAGATTCCATTTTCATATTGTTCTTTCTGAGGTATATCACAGCAACTCAGATCAGAAATAGGTATTTAAGTGATTTATTTGCTGTTCAAAGTGAAGTGAGGAATAGTTTTGCAAGAAGTGGAACTGTTTTTGAATGATGATAAATTTCTGACACATATACACACACTCTGATTACTTAAATAGGGAATTTTACAGAAATTTTCATTATTTCTAAAGCCATTTTTTTTCCAGCCTGACCAAACCCAGCTGATAGTAAATTAGAAAGATTAGCAGTTAGCAAAGCTTCTTTCCATGGATTGCTCTTGAGTGACTCACTGTACTAATGCTGAAACTATCAGCACCTTGCTACTCAGTATTTGCACTCCATTTATAATTTCCAAATCGCACGCTATTTTTTGAATGGTTCCCAAACCCACAGAGCTGTCCAGATGGCCATGTGAATGCTTCCAGTGTCAATACTCATGCAAACATGCATTCACATCCTTATTTCTGATATTTCACTTTGCATTGAACATCCTTCTGAACAAAAATTTACTTTCACAAACAGTTGGAGAATGCAAATGAAAGGAGCTCTGAACAATCTAGAAGCTGATTCATGGTTTCTATTCAAAAATGCTAGTGAAGCCTTCTGAAACAGCTATAATCATGAACATATTCTTCCCCTCCCAATGACCCAGATTCAAAAAGGAAGGAAGTACATGGGTAACTTTAAACATGCAAATGGTGTCAGTTGCACACAGATTTACATATGCAATTATGTTTTTTGCTGACCCAGAAGCTGTATGATTCTTATTTGTGTTCAACTTTTTCTGAAATTTTATTAAAAATCTTATGGAAGAATGTAAAAGCAGCAACTTGGAGAATATAAACCAACAATTTTAATGTCATAATGCAACGGAGAAAGAATGACACTCGGAAAGTGAACAACAGTGATGTTGGCTCTGGCTTGTTTTGCTGTTTATGCAACAGTGCTCTGGGAAATGTGGGGATCTGTTAGTTCACAGAAGACAGCCCTTAACTGAGGAAATGAAAGTAACAGGAGGAATGCACGGGAGGAACACAAAGCTGGAGCTACAGTTCAATGGAAGAAAACTGGGTGGTAGAGGATACAAGAACAATCAAGGGACTGGAACTGAATTAGGTTCTTTGGAATTAAAGACAAGCAAAGCTACCTTTCTAAAGAATAGGTATGATGCCCACCTCTCAGTCTTTCTTGGGTCCCCTCTTAAGCTAACACCAAAGAGCTGAACCTTGTTGGTAACAAGTGGTTGAAAAAGGGAAAAGCTGAAAACACTTCTTTCCTTCTTTAGTATCAGAAACTTCCATACTTATCCCTATGCTCCTGATATAAGTCCAACGGCCACAGTAGAACACCTTTCCTCCTCCATAAATCCAGTAAGCAGGCTTCATGATCTGGGGTGAAGATGTGAGTATCAACCTTGCATGACATCAAGGGGAGGGTAATGTCTGTATAGCAACTGGATGGGTTAGGTTCCCCTTCCTACTTTTCAATGAGCCTTCATAGGTAGACAGTAATAATATTACATGACTGTCTCCTCTGAGACTATGAGTGCCATCTTCCACAAGGCAATGTTTTAATAGTGTTAACTGCATCCTCTTTTCCAGTAAACCAGAAGTAATTAAGCTTATACTGAAGGCAATAATATTAGGACTATTCAGTCACTCACACATTTTCCTCTTTCTCCAGTAATAATCTGCAGCAAAGGAAAATGAAGATGGAACCTGAATACATAGAAGAGAATTAGTAATAATAACAACAGTAATAATAACAGTAATAGTAACAACCATAGAATCAGAATTCAGTTGACATCTGTACATGACCCAGAAGGAGAACTGATGTGAAGTAGCTAAGTGGGTGCGTTTTGCTTTGTTGGGTTGCTATTTTCAGCAGGCTTAAATGTTTTTGTGAAGCAAAATCTAAAAGTTTTTAAAGTCACTAAAATAAGTAGAATACTCTGTACCCCCATCAATCCAGTTTAGCCATTGGGCAGTTATTGTAGAACGCATATTTATGTGCTTCATATTTAAAAAAATACAGTAAGAAGTGTTTGTGAGAAAGCTATTCATAACCTGATTTTCCTCTGGAATCACTGTTTCTCAGTTGCTACAAAAGAGTACACTAAACACACCTGTGGAAATGTATTATAATTTACACTAAGGCAAGATGGTACTATGCATTGAGAACACCATTACCTCAAATTAAGGACTGGACTACAAATTACCTTGTCTGGTCAGCTTTGTTTTGGGACTCTGAAACTCGTTTGAAGAGGTACAGACCTTTCTTATTGAACTGAGGCAATTTTCTTTTTTTAGAATTAAATCACTCGGATCAAGTATACATGATCTGAAGTGAGAGAAACAACAGTCTGCACACAGGTCCCCTTATGAAGTAGTCTGGGAATGTTCAGCCAGGGTTTCATTTATTTTACAGTTTCTAAACCAAGACTCTTGCACAAAGTCAGATAACAGAAGCAGAAACCATCCAGAGGTTAAAAACCATGGAAAAATGAAAAGGAAACATGCAGAGAATAGTCTCTTTCATCTGTGATTCTCTGAAAATGGGTTTGTATTGAAGAGTAGTGTTATTGATCAACCTAATCTGTACAGGTTTTCATTGAGATTTGTGGCAGTTTATACTGCCAAACAATTTCCATCTATTGGTTATAGAATAATTGCTCAGCAAGACTGTGTTTGGAATGTTCACAGTAATGTCATTAGTACATCTTATCATTAACAGATTCTTAAGTATTTTAAGAAAAATACATATGACCAGTGTAAACTGAAGTTGGAACAGCTTTTCTGTCCTCTAGATATGCTATGTTTGCTAGTATTGGGATTTTATTTTGTCTGATTTTGTTTTATCTTTATAATTTGTCTTACCTCTGATTTTATTTTACCTTTAAAACCTTAGAGTCTCAAAAATGTAATTCATATCACAGAAAAAAATACTATTTTGTGCCTTTTAACTTGTGGGAACAATAGAAACAATAATATTAACAGATATGCATTTCTTACTACCAGACTTTATAATCCAGGAAATCTACCTTGAAGCCAGAGACATTGTATCAGATTAACATGCATAGAATACAGTCAACCAACAACATTATCTTCTGTCAAACACTCCAGCCTTGAAAACAAAACCAAAGCAGATATGCATGGTGTGAAGAAATGCAGAGGCAGCACAAATCAATGGTAGGACACCAAATGAGATTCCAGCCTGTGCTCTGTCTCCATTTATACCACTCTCAGATGGAGCAGCTTTCTGCATGCCCCTGGACCATTGAGTTTCACTTTAGACTTCGTATTTGTTGCCTGAACTTAGACAAGAGCTACACAAAGAGTGAACCCTGAATAATGCATTGAAAATTTTTTCACTGTAAAGGTGATTAGATATTGAAATATGTTTCCCAGGGAGGTGGTAGAGTCACCATCCCCGAAGGTGTTCAAAAGGTATCTGGATGTGGCACTGGGTGACATGGGTTAGTGGTGATGTAGGTAGATGGTTGGACTAGATAATCTTGAAGGTCTCTTCCAACCTTAATGATTCTATGATTGAGGGCAGTCTCATATAGACCCTACAAGGGTTTTGCCATGACCATGGATATATGAGTTCTCACACATTCATATGAGATGATTTACATTTCTTTTTGTCTGTCAAGAACTGGTTAACAGACATCACCACACTTCCCAGCTGCAAAAACGGAGTGCCTGGAAACAGTTAATTGTTTCTCCTGAACAGACCATTGTAAAGTAACCCAAGAGTCATTTGGCACCTAAATTAATTTCGGTGTTCCATACTTTAAATTCTTGCTGGTTGGAATTACAATTTACTGTTAAGTGTGCAATCCATAGGGTAAGTGAACCTTAGACTCTGCCAAACAGCAGGATGCTGTTCTGACAAATAGCATGTTACTGTGTACCCTGCTGCCATCTTTCTAATGTAAACTAGGTCACCTTGCTTTTGTACCCATCACCGTTCCAAGTAAAAGAGAGTTTCAAAGACCTGCCTACCCTAAGGCTGCTGTGTTTTAGTCCCTACTTATCCCAAAGGGTTAAACAAGAACCTTGACATAAAAACAGGAGCCAGGAAAATTCAGTTACTGTTTGCAGGACAGAGATAACTAAGCAGATTCCCTGTTTTAAAGAGTCTCTATTGCTGCCCTTGCTTTGAATTATCAGGAAAGAGGTACTAACAGCCCACCATTAAAAGTCCTGGGGGAAGGAATAAAAAGTATATAATCATCGAATTTTTTGGAGTGAGTAAGTGTGTTAAGGATTCACAGGAAGCTCTTTTTGTACAGTTAAAAATGGCTACAAACAAAGAAGATAGTTGATGCTTGGAGTCATCTAGCAAGAACACCAAGCAGTGTGTGTGTGTGTGTGGTTAGAGTTTATGGATTTTGTTAAGTTTCAAAATCAGGGGTAGAGTCAAAACTCTTGTGTGAGCAATTATCAGAGGGTGAGCTCTGCATATGTTCTCTTAAGGATGTATAAGGCAGGAACAGAAAAGAAAGTAAAGAGGAGAGGAGGAGAATCCAGAGAGGGAAGGGGGAATAAGTCAGAGGCAAACAAATGAGAGTGCAAATGTAAGCCTTCCCTGCCGGGAGAAGTCAGGCAGGTACGATTTCTAAGTAAGCAAATAATGGTAATGATAATGTACAGATACTGTGTTAAAGATTTTCATCTGAAAATAATGCACTCCACTATTTCCTAAATTTTGATCATTAGCCAGTCAAAGGGAAACAACCACCTTTTCCAACACAGTGAACTACCATGGGTGTGTCAATTTTGCTGGAAATGTGTTTGACTGAACATGTATGAGCAGAGAGAGTCTAACTTCCACAACTTGAACAGAGCTGAAAGATACAGACTTTCATATTCATAAACAACATCTCCATGAAACAGGCCTGATAAACCAAAGGCTAATGATAAACACTCAGTGTAGCTTGCAAGTACTACAAAAGTCTCTGGGAGTCTGGTGCAAGAGGGTTTAAAAAGGAAAGGGAGGTATACTGACCCAAGTCTGTTGAACTGTAAGGAATCTAGAAAGAAGATGGACAATGGGCAGATGAGACCAAACACATCTCTCCTGGAGTCTCAACATCATGTTGATTATCCTGGGGGTGTTAAGGGCTAAGGTTCATTAGGAAAAAAAAAACAATGGCTGGAAAATAGGAGATCAAAGCACTTTAAAACGTCAATTTCACAACCTGAAAGAAATGTATCAATATCAGCAGCTGGACAAAATTACTAGAAAAAAAAAGGCAGGGCAAACTGGAAGCCTTAATGAGATAATCTTACAGAATATATGTAAAATACATTGAAAATTACTGCAAAGTGATTAAAAGAAATGAGTGGATAAAATAATTTCATTTTTAAGAGGATTTAGGAATTCTGAAATTCAATATAATTTTGAAGTTGTGAATTTTCACTTTTTTAAAAAAATTCCTCTTGGAAATGTCAAAACATGATTTTTAAATGATTCTAACTGAACTTGGTGGAAAACTGAGTCTTTATTAACAGTTGGAGTCTGGAAACCCTAGAAGTGCTAGTTTCCATACTCTGAGACTGTAGATTACAGGTTTTATCTCCCAGCGCCTCATTATGATTGACAGCTAGAGTCATAACTGAAACTTCAGAATCCCAGAAAACATGCAATTCCCACTTGAGCCAGGAACTGAAGATTCTGGAAGCTGGCAGGTAGGTTGGAAAGAGTTGTTTGTACATTTCAAGACCTTGTCCAGCCCATCACACCCTCAAAGAAATCAAAATGTCTCTGAAAACATTTGACATTTGATGAAACTTCATTCTCTGATGGAAAAATTGTTCCCTTTGAGAATATCTGAACAATATCAGAGTTGAAACATATCATATTTCAGATAAAACCTGAGAAATGAACAAAAGTTTTTCTGCAGTACTTTCGGTGGTTTCTGAGCAAGCTCCTTGTAAGTCTGTCTTGCTCCTTTACCTCACCTGAGATCACCCATGTTTACTTAACAGCTTTATCCCAACTGCTTGGCTTCATCAGTTTGATAACAGCCAAAAAATTGTTTTGACACTCAATGCTTTCTGTCAAAAACAAAACCTGTAACGGCAGCACTGGCTTGTTGCCACTGTGGTATGCCGATAAAAGACCTATTTTCACAATTAGACAGATCGTCACAGTTTGTACAACTGCAAGACTGAACCATGTGGTCTGTGATTACTGGAAGATTATCTTCACTATACAAAAACATCTCTAATAATTACAGTGACAGTGCTAACTGCACACACAATTTACAGTTCAACAATTAGTTTAGGACATTTGACAGCACACTGCCGAGTGAAATAAATTTGGCCTTAAAAGCACACACTTTATTTATTTATTATTTGTTTTTTTGATAGACATTTCCCAACCAGCTGTGTTCTTAAGATCTTTTTAATTCTAACTATGTAAGAAGCTCCTATTAGGACTAATAAGAGTCTTAAAAGTCTTATTTTTAATTTCCTTTCAAGCACAGCATTAGAAGAAATTTGAAAGTGTATCACTGTTATAATGAGAAGATCAAACAAGGTGTAGAGACAGCTTCTTTCACTGAAATTTTCCTTGCCATAATATTGATGCATTTACCAAAAAGAGCTATTAAGTGTGTACTGGGAACTATCAGAGTTCCCTCTGGGTAGCCAGCTATGTGGGCATATGCTCATGATATGAAACACCAGCTTGGATCACCAGCTGTGTAAATCAGTCATTCATTTGATTTCAAGTCACTCCTGCACTTGTCAGGGTTAAAATCAGAAGAGTAATTACAGTTCTGGTTTGAGAAAGTTTTTCCCATGTTTATCAGTGCACTAAGAAAGCCCTAGTGTAGACTTTAAAGGCTTCTCAGTGTTTCTGCAAAGGAGGAAATAATTATTATTGCAATTTTGAAAGATGGTGACATGAAGACATTGAGGGTATTTTACTTAAATAAAGTGATATAATTTTTCATAAATGCTCAAGGTCTGTCATTTGCCACAGTAAATTGTTAGTGCTACTTCTGAATAGGGACTTAGCACGTAAACTTTTGATCTGTAGGTCCCAGTTAGACTACCCCCTGGGAAGCTGAGAGGGAGCAGTGATCACATTAGGACCCAAGGAACCAGTGCTCTGAGAAGGGATCTGAGGGACAGATAAGAACACCTGTACAGGATTTTATTTTTAAAAAGAGTCATGGTTAGACATCACAACTAAGATATGTGAAACAGGACAAGTATCTTCAGCTGTCTGTATTTAAGTACCTTGAATGTGAGAAACAGCATGTGAATACTGATTATCTTGTTCACCGTTTTGTATTTAGAGGCTTGACATCCACTGAGATCTCATATTGGGCTGCTTTTGTGTATGAGGAATCTAAAAAATACTAACATGATAGTGTCCAACCTAAGTCTCTCAGAATACCAGGGCTGAAAGGGTTAATATTTTAGTCTGAAGGAAGAGACTGGCCTGCCTGTGTTCAGTTCTTTGCCGTAGAAACACCCATTCTGAAAAGGGATGACCTGCTGAAGATAAGGACAGGAGATGGGAGAAGGAAATCCAGAGGAATGTTGTTCAGAGGCTGCTGCTCTGGCCAAAATGCTTCTGCCAGAGGTGAGCAGACAACAGATTTCCCGGATCAGGGACATCAAGAAGCAAAGAGGTTCAAGAAGCAAATCTAGGGATCTCCTTGTGGAAAGATTTGGGACACCAGTTCTGAAAGCAAGCAATGCAACAGCTTGTAAACCCATCCAAAAAATGGGGAACAACAGAGATCCGGTAAGTCATCATAAAAATACTCAGTGTGACTTTTCAAAGTGTGAGAAAGGGGCAAGGCTGGACTGCAAAACACAGCTGCAGTCATCAATTTTGGCAGCAAGCCAGAGGGCAAAAAAGTGTTCTGTACTCACAGAAAGGAAAGAAATGACTACACCTCTTGAGTTTTGTTATGGGACCAAAGGTCTCCTGCCCTTTTTATGATCTGTGTAGTTGATTGGTATGAAGCATTATGCATAAGTAACTGGGCAGTGTAACAACACCAACAAATCATTACCTTAAGTGATACACATGCAAGACACCTGAGTGACATGAATTAGCAGTACATTCACTGACAAAGGAATTTGCTTCCAGAGTGATGCAGGGATTGCACAAAATGGAAAAATCTTGCCCAAAATAATAATTTTTAAAGAGTTTGTGTAGTATCAGATAAAGTGTAAATTGAAGGGGTTTGATTATCAGTTCAATATACATTCCTAATATACAGTTCAATATACATTCACAGCTGATTTAATGAAGTGTACCTCTATTTTCTCTTTGGATTTTGCCCTATAATTCCTGAAATTAATTAGGTCTTCATGCTGAGGGAATCCTTTGGAACTGAGCTTATTGCACTGAGTAAAACATTCCTTTTCCCTGCTTCTTAGATATGCTGTTGTTATGCATAAATGCCAAAATTAGACTTGAGAAATTGTAAGAGCATGAAAGACAAAAATTTACTTAAGCCTCCAAAACTTTATCCAAAAAGTAGATGTTCATGTATTTTTAGTAACACTGGAGACGCCTGTGGTTACAAGAGTACAGAAAAGTCGAAAAGAAATTTATGAACATTGGAATAATTAATACACCTTGTAATAACAGGGCAAAAGGTTTCAGTGCATTAACCTGTTCTGGGGGAAAAATATTCCTGGCTGGGAAAAGAGAGTTATGAATAATAGGTCACTTGTATGTTGGCTGCTTAAATTTACCTAGGGTTTCTTTTGCTCTAGAAAAAGAGCAAGGGCTGGATTGTAAGCAATCCCACCTGCTACTCATCTGCATGCATCGCAATCCTAGCAGAAATTTATAAATTATAAGGAAAAATACCTCTCATGAGGAGAAAAAGTCATTGAACAATTTAGAATAATAAGAACATTTGAGATTATTATGCTCTACTTTGCAGATTCAGAAAATGATATAATTTGTCTAACAAGTCAATTGACATGAATTATTCAACATCAGAGCATTGCTGGTGGCACACCTGCATGGAGACTGTGTTGGGGTGATACTCTATCCCAGACTAGCAATCTAGCAGGGCACATCAGTATCGGTTGTGTTAACCCAGCGGCCTTGCAACCACACTAGAACTCCTCAGCTTGCAGCTATGTAGTCGTATCTTTCCCAGTCTTCTGCACCCCTGGCTCCAGTATCTGAAGCACAGACCTGTTTAAAACCAGAAAGTTTTCCACATTTTGAAACTGCTTCCTATCTCAGCTGCACTGGGCTGTTGCAGTCCTGTCTTCTGTCCTGGTTGGGACTGATCTTGTCCTGCTGGGTATCTGCAAGCCAGTTCATTTCCTGATTGTACCTTGTTTTTTATACCTACAAAATGTGTCAGCCATTCTGATTTCCTTGACCTCTGAACTCTTTCATGCAAACAGTCTTTTGTTAAAATAACCCCATGAAGTGAGACTTGCTGATTGTTCTTTTTTTAGGCTTGTAACAGGTAAGGCAGAATAAGATGGTAGAACAGCATGCATAAACTGCCACCTCTCCCACAAATTTGACTTTCACCCCTCAAATATTTAATTCTTCTGTTTCTATTTACCAGGCCATTAAGAAAGTCTTTATCACTTCTTTTTGTTTCTGCATCAGCCCGTGAGTGATGGATGTTATTTTTCATAGAGTAATTAAGGTTTGCACTTCTTCCCTCCCAAAGGTATGATTTTAAGCACATATGGGAGTTTTGATGCCTTGCCCCACACAGGCTTAATCTTCATATTAAGTGAGGAAATGCTTTTGCAATTCTTTATTTATATGTAACTGCTCCTACAGCTTCTAGGAAACAGTGTATAAAGGGTTTGGTTTTAATTTATTTTCTTGGGCTTTAGTCTGCTCTATGGCCAACACAGTTGGCTGGTTCAGTATTTGGAATGTTCCTGAATACACCCCATGAATGAATACCGTACAGTTTGATCATCAGTTGTTAAGACTTCAGTTACGTTTGCAAAAGGATGAATCACAGAATCACAGAATTCTAGGGTTGGAAGGGACCTCGAAAGATCACCTAGTCCAACCCCCCTGCCAGAGCAGGGTCACCTAGAGTACATCACACAGGAACGCATCCAGGCGGGTTTTGAATGTCTCCAGTGAAGAAGACTCCACAACCTCTCTGGGCAGCCTGTTCCAGTGCTCTGTCACTCTCACAGTGAAAAAGCTTTTCCTGATATTCATATGGAACCTCCTATGCTCCAGTTTGCATCCCTTGCCCCTTGTCCTATCATTGGTCGTCACTGTAAAAAGCTTGGCTCCATCGTCCTGACACTCACCCTTTACATATTTGTAAACATGGATGAGGTCACCCCTCAGTCTCCTTTTCTCCAAGCTAAAGAGACCCAGCTCCCTCAGCCTTTCCTCATAAGGGAGATGTTCCACTCCCTTCATCATCTTAGTGGCTCTGCGCTGGACTCTCTCAAGCAGTTCC
>VZRW01002863.1:0-17589 GCA_013398125.1 Aegotheles bennettii
CTGGCTTGGCTGAACAGGGATCTTGTAGATAAGGCAAAAAAGGCAGGTGTATGCCCAGTGGAAGCTAGGTCAGGTGACTTGGGAAGAATACAGAGATGCTGCTAACCACTGTAGGGACAAATTCGAGTGGTCAGAGCTCAGTTGGAGCTGAAGCTGGCCAGAGCTGTAGGGGACAATATAAAGAGTTTTTTCAAATATATTAATGGCAAAAGACAATGTAGGTATAACATCAGCCCGTTACAGGATGAGGATGGTCACCTCATTAACAGAGATATAAACAAGGCAGAGGTGTTTAATGCATTCTTTGTCTCCCTCTTCAACACTGATGATGGACCAAGGGGGTTTCAGTGCCTGGAACTGGAGGACCATGGCTGTAGGAATGATCAACTCCTGGGTGACCCTGAACTTGTGCAGGATCTGCTGCTACAGTTGGATCCCTACAAATCTATGGGGCCTGATGGATTATCTGAGAATCCTCAAAGAGCTAGCTGATGTCATCCCTAAGCCTCTTGATTATTTTTGGGAAGTCTTGGGAATCTGGAGAGGTCTCAGCTCACTGGAAGCTGGCTAATGTTGGTCCAGTTTTCAAGAAGGTCAAGAAGGAGGACCCTGGAAACTACAGGCCAGTCAGTCTCACTTCAGTGCCTGGTAAAATGATGGAAAAGGTTATTTTGGGAGGGATTGAAAAACACCTGAAGGACAACAGCCAGGTGAAAGTCCTGCTTGTTGAACTTTACCTTTTATGACAAGGTAACTCACCTAATTGATCAAGGAAACCCAGTAGATGTGATCTTCTTTGGACTTCAGCAAAGCTTTTGATACTGTCTCTCACAGTATCCGTCTCCAGCACACAGCTGGACAACTGTGTTAAATGATGGGTGAGCAACTGGCTCACAGGTTGGGCACAAAGAGTGGTGGTGAATGCGGTAACATCAGGCTGGTGACCGGTCACTGGTGGGGTTCTGCAGGGCTCCGTCCTGGGCCCTGTTCTCTTCAACATCTTCATCAATGACTTGGATGCAGGACTCAAAGGAATACTAAGTAAGTTTAAAGATGATACTAAATTGGGAGAATCTGTTAACTGCCTTGAAGACAGACAGGACATGCAGAGAGACCTTGACAAGTTAAAGAGATGGGCAATCACCAACCACATGAAGTTTAACAAGGGCAAGTGCTGGATTCTGCACTTGGGACAGGGCAAACCTTGTGGTATATACAGACTAGGGAACAAGTGACTGGAGAACAGCATGGCAGAGAAGGACCTGGGAGTCCTGGTTGATGGCAAGCTGAATATGAGCCAATAGTGTGCCCTGCTAGCCAGAAGAGACAACTGTGTCCTGGGGTGCATTAAGCATAGCATTGCCAGGTGGTGGTAGGTGATCGTCCTACTCTTCTCTGCATTGGTGCGGCCTCACCCTGAGTACTGTGTGCAGTTTTGGGCATCACAATATAAAAAAGACATCAAGTTATTAGCATCCAAAGGAGGGCCACGAGGATGGTGAAGGGTCTGGAGGGGATGTCTTAAGAGGAGCGGCTGAGGTCACTTGGATTGTTCAACCTGGAGAAGAGGAGACTGAGGGGTGACCTCCTTGCAGTCTATGGCTTCCTCATGAGGGGAAGAGAAGGGACAGGTCTTCACTCCTGTGACCAATGACAGGACTCAGGGTAACAGTAGGAAGCTGAATCATGGGAGGTTTAGGTTGGATGTCAGGTAAAGGTTTTTCACCCTGAGGGTGGTTGAGGACTGGAGGCTCCCCAGGGCAGTGGTCACAGCACCAACCCTGACTGAGTTCAAGAAGTGTTTGGACAACACTCTCAGGCCCATGGTGTGATCCTTCGGGTGTCCTGCACAGGGACAGGAGTTGGACTCGATGATCCTTATGGATCCTTCCAACTCAGCGCATTCTATGATTCTATGATTCTATGATTCTATATCTGTAAAGATATATTACCATTTTACATTAACCTGATAGATATTAAAAAATGGGTATGTGCTGAAGTCAATAGAACTACATAAGTTAAATTCCCAACTATGTAAACTGGAATATAATAAACTATGTTCTTCTCTGCATGTTTTCTGTATTCTTCGAGAATACTGTTCAGTTTAGACAGGGTGCTATGAATGTGTCAAATATGTAGTAACTTAGAGATCTTTCAAGTCTATGTCTTCTCTTAGACACAGTTGTATTTGCAATTCCCAGGATATAAATACAGGCAATATATTCTGTGTCAGTAAATGCACTGTGAATTTTTCCCTGTGTAACTGTAAATACTTTTAAATCCTAGGGAGTGATTTGGACATGGAGTGTCAAATGATGCTGAGTTAGACAGTGAAGTAACATGACTCCATAGGAGAAAGTGAATTCATTCTCTTCCAAGAACGGACCAAGTATTTACAACTTAAAACAAAGCTAATAGTGTTATGACATTCTTCTTTCACCTCCAACCCCTGCCCTCCTTTTTTTTTTTTTAAACTAGTTTCCCACCCTGCTGAACTGAATATAAGAACTGATGATTGCCAGAGCTAGCACAAGCTAAATCGTGGGAGTATCCAGCTGTGAGCAGGAAATGAATTAGGACTTAAAATGGGACATCAAGACCTCTCCCTTTTAATGAAATTGTGCTTCAGGTCAGTTCACCTGGTCTCATGAAATCATGACTTAAACCTTACGTTCAGACTTGGACTACATGCCATTATAGAGAAATAAGGCCTGCAGACACTTGTATATGCTACTCAGACTTTAGGTCTGCAGGCAGAAACTGCTATGGTGTATGCTGTTCTCTTCCAGAACAGATCATTGAAGACACAGAGAAAAATTTTGAATTTGGCTCCTAAAATCTTATATCAACAAATTACTGTCGTATGGAACAGGCACAAATGGGGAAATAATTGTTTCTATCGTATGCTGTGGATACATTGGTCAGAAATCACTTTGAGCAAAGCAAAGGTCTGATGCTTCCATCGCCTGGCATTTAGATGATGATGACTGCAGAGGACATGCACAGTGCAGCAGGTGGTTCTCATTGGTCTTTGCTGGAACTTCTTCCACACTTGAGCAAAACCAATTAATATTTATAATTAAGAGTCAATATTAGAAATATAATATTTAAAATATCTGTGCACAATCTCTTTATAGAGATCAGAAAGGTCTTTGACATGCTAGGAGCTTTTCTGAAGACCCTTAAGTCTCTTTTAAAATCTCCTCAGTGGCAGTAAGGCTTTAGCTCTCTTGTCAGCAGTCCAAATAAGTTGTGGTTGTTTGTCCTAAGACTGTGCTGAGACTTCAGTTCCCCAGGATGAGAGCTAAATTGGTTTTGCCATGGTCCTGCTTACCCAGAGTTGTGTTTGTCTGGGACACATCCTTTCTGCTGCTGCTGGTGCTTACCTGAGACTGAGGTTTGCCAGGTGGGGAGTTAACCAGACAGAAACTAACACTGCAAAAAGAGATGGATTTTTTTTACCCCCAGATGCTTTAGCAACCCAATCTTGCTGTCTCTGGAACAATCAAGTACCAGTGCCAGGAGAAGAGAGGGGCAGGGGTACCTGCTCAGAGCAGAGGAAAAGGAAATGGGTCTGGCAGGTTTTCTTCTTTTTCTGGCAGGTTTTATTCCAGCTTCTTCTTCTGTCTGCTATCAGGGGAGTCATGTGCCCTCTACTAGTGAAAAAAACAGGCTCTCCAAACTTGAATAAGTCACAAAGTGTTTTTCACCTTTTCAAAAACATTTATCTTATGCTCCTTCATTACTTGCTTATAACGCAGATCTCAAATCTCTGAAATAGTCTTCCAGTTAGCCTTATCAGAGCTAGTGAGAAAAGATTTAAAACACAAACTACCTGAGAATCAAACTACCTAAAACACAAACTATGGTCAGAAAACCACTTATTGTCTCCCTTCCTTTTTGACACCCATTGCTGGTAGATACAGAGTAAAATTCTGCTTAAATCCTTTCTTCTGCTCATGTACAGATGAATGTAGGTTTTAGTTGCTTTGTTTTCTACACAGTATATATTTCTCCTAGTTCTTTCAGTCCCGGCATCCTGTGGTGTTTGGTAATTATTGTAGAGTCAAGGAACCTGAAAGAGATATCCTTTATTCAGCTCTTGTGCTGTTGTGGGTCAGTGCTGTGCAAGCCTCTGCACAACCTAGCAATCTGTCCCAGCACAAACTGACTTTGAATAATTATGGGTAGGACACAAGGAGAGAGCTCCTCACCCTCACACAAATGAGGTGCAGGAGTCTCTTTTTCAATACTGCTGCTGGATTTTGATCAGCTAGTGAAAAACACTGTCCGACTGGTGTCTGCAGTAGTAGGGGACCAGATTCAGAAGAATCTGGAGCTGAAATTACCTTCTTAAAAGATGTTTTCACCACAGTGGCTATCTATACAATGCTACTTGAATAATGCCTCTTATTTTGGAGTATTTTGTTATTTCCATTGTAGTACCTGAGCATTTCTTACGTTTTTTTGAATATTCACGTTAGAAGCCTGTAACTTTCTCACTACAGATCATAATGTATTACAGTCCTAGGATAAAAGTACATTTGTATGTTGTTGGAAATAGTTAAAAACATAGCAAAGTATTTCCATTAAAATTATTACCAAGCTCTCTGATTTTAAACTTTCTGAGAAATAACTACTTTTCTACTAGGAGTTCATTGTATTAGGATCTTTTCTATTTCAGACTTTTATCTATAAATCTGTAATACAGCTATTAAAACTGTACTAAAAGTTGAGCTTATTAGAAGTTCCCCTCCAAATCAAAATGATGAAGTTGGGTCTTAATGGGATAGTTCATTTAAACAAATTAAACACCATTAAAAGTGTTTTTTTAAATAATTACATTCTACTGGGTTAATTATTTTAAAGTTATTGTTTAATCTGTATGAATTGCCCAGACAGAACAAGGGTCCTTCATCCTTTCTTGCTATTCATCATCTGCTGTGATAAACTGCTTTGTCTCCACCTGTAATTACCTTCTGTAATTGCCACTGCCCTCTCTTGTAATATTTACTTGACAGACTGAAAGTTAATATATATTTAATGGTTTTAGCACCTTTAATATTTGCTGTTGTAGACAATACAAAGCCCAACTGCTCAAAGCTGTACTGATAATGGGTAATGCTATCGTTTAGTGCACTGCTAGGACAGAATTGCCTGGTGTAAAGCTTGTCATCTGAGTGACTGGTAAGATCTTTGAGTGTGTCTTCCATCTGGAGATTATGGTGGGTCTGTGTGGGCATAAAAATAATTAGTATATCTGACTGGGCAAGGGGACACAGGAAGGGATGCTAGGACCAGTGTCAGTGGTCATTCTTTGAACCAAAGCACCTGCCAAACCCAATCCTAGCTGTTCTGCAGCTGAGTGATGGGTTTCCTGGAACTAGATGTCACCTCTGTCCTGAGTACCATCCCCAGAGCTCCATGGGCTCTCAGCTTTCCATGGCATGGGGGTATATATCTTGTGGCTTTTGGCCATGTGAAGATTTACAAGCTGCAGAGTTAGCAAACTTGGCGACCGTCCTTGCAGAGTAGAGTCTCTTTCCCCAGAGACTGTATTCTGTTCCTCCTAAATATTTGATTCAGTAGCATCCACCTTCTGTTAACTAGTCCCCCAAGTCATGTGTAGAGGAGGTGTCTGACTGTTTCTGTGTGAATTACCTTATCAATATTAATGTGTGTTAAGAATCTTCATAAAATTAAAACTGCTCCCTATCTACCTCCAGGACTCCGTTTTATTATTGTTTTGTTGTTTTTTTTTTTTAATTTCTCTCCTTTTAAGATGAAATCCAGTACTCTATATGAACAAAAACCATTAACAACACATCAAGCTGACAAAATAAAATTATTTCTTTTCCTTCCACGGCTCTTCTTGAAGTGTTTACAACTGCAGTGTTAAATGGCATCTTTTGACTCTGAACTTTCATTCAGTGTGAATTCTTTCAGTTGCTTGTAGAGTAGAGCAGAAAATAAAGCATGGAGAGAAACACTACAAAATTAGCTTAATTATGATGGCACAAGAGCTACAGTGAACACCAGCTTTTCGTTATCAAGATTTATTGGCCTGGTTTGAGCTAGCTTCTTATGTGGCATTTTGAAACTAGAAATTATCCCTCTATGATGACCCTCTTGTCTGGGCTGCAAGCACAGGAAATTCACCTGAACTGTTGTCTTCAGATTTATTAGGTCATTCCAGTGTCATCTAAATTTAATCTATAATTGATAGCATGACACTGAGTTCAGAGGTCTCAGCAATTTTTTTGCTGTGCTTATCTCAAGTTGCCTCTGTTGGAGAAGATCGTGTCCAGATTCCCACTTCTTCTTTTTATTGTAGGTATGGATCAAAACTCCTTTTCCCCATGAGTCTATCTTACCTTATAAAGTTATGATAAGAATTTGACAAAAGCTCAAATATATTGTGCAGGTAGGGACAGATGAGGTGGCTGGCTGTACATGAACAAGAAACAAGTTTTAAAAGGTCTTGAGTCAAATTTTCTACTAAGCCACCTGGGTCACATCATGATTGAAATTGGTTCTTTCTTCTGGCTCACATGTAGTCCAAGAGATGCCTCCTGAGTCTGCAAAACATTACAGATACCTGGTGTTTTTAGGCAAATTGAAGCTGGTGCCAACCAATCTCAAATGTTGTCTGCAAACATGCTTCAGAATCCCTTTGTTGTCTGCTCTTATATCAATACAGCTGGTAGGTAGCAGGCAATGGGCTGTGTAAGGGTGTTTGCTACCCTGGTTGACAATCCTTGCTTGTGAGTCGGAATCCCAAAGTTCACTGTGAACCTTTACTTCAGTTTCCTTTGACTAACCATGTGTGGAAATGGCAGTATGAGGTGAGATTACATCTTTTCCCCTCTAAAGACAAGAGTGGGTGCCTGACACTCCAGGGCAAATTTGATTCTTAATGTCACAGTTTTTCCTCACTGGCTGACCTGACCCATGTGACAGCCTCATGAGTTCTCATGATGAAGCTACAATAATATTTTGTCCATTTTTTTTTAATTCTTTGGTGTCTCTATTCCTTTATTTAATCAAATTCGAGTTTATTGTCCTTGGATTTGGGGCCCTGCAAAGGCCCCTTCTATTTTCTTATTTGTTTTTGTGTCTTCTTGTGAAATTCAATTCCAATCATGAGATATTTAAGGAATGCTTTCAAGGCATACTGGCTACAAAAAAAAGCTAAATATCAAAGGTTCCTCATTGGAGAAATTTCTACCTTACTAACAAGCAGGTCACAAATTAAAAATAAAAACATGTTTCTAGATTAGAAGACAGAAACAGTTTTTCTCTCTCTCTCTTTCTTTTCTTTTTCTGTAGCTAGTACCCACACATGCTGTTCCTCCAGCAAAATTACAGCCTGTAGTGTAGTAATAGAGACACAGATCGCTGTGTACTGCATATTGTATACGGGACTACAAGTGGGACTACTGGGACAAGGCAGTCATGCCAGAGCATTACATGTCCTATTAACATATTCTTGCATGTATTCCACAAAATAGACTGCCAAAGCAGATTTATCTCTGAGGGTCTGCATGATACACAGAATTAAAGGAAAAAACAGATATTTCTATTCATCTCTCTGTAGCAGTATTGTTGAAGGCAAAAAAACCTCAGTGTTTAATGCTGTAATGTGATGAACTAAGCGTTCCCGTCATTTTGACAGTAGATGGCACCATTTGTTTCATTCTTATAAACATTCTCTTCTGCTGTGGTTTTGTAAAGCAGAAGGTCTGCAGGACGGGAGTGACAATAGTGTGTGTGCGGCTTTGTAGCTGTCTCAGAGTAGGAACATTTCTTTGATTTTCTTTAGTGTACCACAGTGGAGGGCAAGAGAGCACAAGCCATAAGTCTGTGGGGGTCTATAGTGCAATGCAGTTTTCACAGAGCCGGCGAGTTGCCTCGTCCTCTTAACATACTCCTTGAATAGGCTGCCATGGCAGGGTGTTGCATTTGATAGCCCGGTGGTCTGTTTGCACGGGAGTGCTCCAGATGAACAAAGGTGACTATAAAGGGAACTGAGTTTTCCTGTGTTTCCTCTTCTTCTTCCAGATTTAATCGTCTTTTGGAAACAATGGGTTTGATAGTGCCTTATTACACCTTGATGAAGATATGCACCCCTGGAAAGGGCCTGTGTTGCTTCACTGGCTTGGTCAGGGTGGATTAACAGCTATGGTTTGCTTCCTTTAATGACACATCTAATGAGGCTGTCTACTGATTCTGGCTCCTACCAAAGAGCCTTATGTTCTCAGCAATTACTGGTCAATCAAATGTAACATTCATCTCATTTCTGTTCATTCATACCATCAGGTTCCTCTGCCTTTAATTTGTTGCACAATTAAATGCGAGATCAATAGGTAACATATTCTTTCTCTTGCTCAGAAAATGCTTCTTAAATGAGGTGATTCAGTTCAAATCAGGTCCAAAGGTAAGTATCTCTAAAAGGAGCCTGAGGTTGAGTAAAGCTGTGCTTCCACTTAGATCTTTGTGCACCTTTCACGTTGAGGGCTGTTCACCAAATGCTAATACTGAGGTTATTATTGGTACTGATATGGTTACATCTTGGGATTCCTTATAACCTTGTTGACAGCCTCGTGGGAAGAACTCATCCAGTCACAGCTTTTTTGTCTACTGAAAGAGACTGGCAAAGTCTGTGTGTCTTGTACAGTCTTGATTTTAAGTGCTATATTTCTTCCTCACAATGCCTACAAAATTCTTCAGGAGCTCACAGACGTTATTTCTGTCATGATTTTAAGGTCCTTGCACACTTACTGGAGGGTGATTTGTCTCTTGGACAAACAGCCTCAATGATCTGTAATTATTTTAAAGACATTTATGAAATGCCAGGCACAACTCTATAGGTGTCTTGCGGTTCTTTAAGAGTTGCTCATTCCTAGATCACTTGGAAGCTGTGACTCTTGAGGACTTATCTACTATTTCAACTGTATCCCCATATAGTAACTAAACAACAGCAGACAAAGGGTTTGTTTTCAGCAAAACTATGCAACCTCACAAAAAAACCCACCATAAACTGAGATATAAGCCAAGCCTGCTGAAGCACTTTTGTGATAGCAAGTGTATGTCTGCGCAAAAGGCTTTATAGCACAGGTAGGACAGCAAGGTGGTGCAACTCACAGCCCAGAATTACAGATGTTGCTTGAGACTTTGCCCACCATACTAATGCTCCAAGCATGTTTCAGAACAGCCATCTCTGGGCTGTAGCTCTGTCAAGAGTTATAAACTGGATCTTTCCCTTGGTGCATACTGAAATTGTATCAGAAAGGCTGATCCCTCAAGTCTGAAAGGTAACAGATATAAGAATCTGCCCAGTTGAAGTGATTTGTAATGGGACTTATGGTCTCTGCACTATTGTTACTGTCATACTGCAGCTCTGACAGCTCTAGAGTGAAGGCCACATGGATAGTGTGAAAAAAAGCAACAAACAAAAATATTCTGTTTTGTTGAACAGTTCTGTTCAGTTTATGACAAATTAGTATAGCAAGATCTATCCCCTCTCCTGCCTGACTTTGTATAAGTCTTCTCACAGATTTTGCTTTTTATATATTTATGGAAAATGTGTCCCTAAAAAGCTGTTAATTGTCATGTGCTTCCTTCCAGTAGGTGTGCTATGCTCTAGCTATGCTAGAAGGACTTCTGTTGTCAGTCTTTCTTTTCTGAAGTGTTAGTGTGAAAGTGCCTTGTCTGCACTAAATGCTCTTCCCGCTTCTACCCATACTAGGTCTTGGGTGGAGCCTGTGTTACCCAGATACTTACCTGAATGTCCAAAGTTTTCTACTGACCTTAGATATTACTATCCATAGCAAAACAAACAAGGAAGAGAGAACAGAAAAATAAGCATATCTATTGCAATTGTTTGTCTGTAGCAATAATTTATACAGTAGATTGTGTTGTTAGTATCTTTGTTGTATGAAGTTGAAAACTTCATAAGTTTTCTATAAAATGGTGCATCAGAAGAGATTGTTTAAGTAGAGGAACTCTGCTCCAGCTAGAGCAGAGTGGAAAAATGAAATATCCCTTGGTTTGTTTGTTAATAGACAACTCTAGGTTACCTCAGTTGGATTATCTGAGTTGTGGATTTGTCAGTGTTATGGGTAGAGGATGTACTATTCTAGGATAGTAGCAAGGTTAGATGAGTACAGTGATACATGACCAAGGCTGTAGTGCTTTCAGGGCAAGCTCATCACTAGAAGCAATATAGCTGCTGTCTCACAGAGAAGCTGGCTTCACACTGTGACAGCTGGGGCATTCTTGCATGTTGTTCCCAAGACTGGGATGGCAGGGATTTCAGTGCAGGCTCCATCTCCATTTGGCGATAGCTCCAATTCGGTGAGGCTGATGAGCTCCAGCAGCCAAAATGGACCTGCCTTTTTATGAAATGACTGTTTCCATACTGCTTCCCAGTCAGTGCTCCTCATCCTGGAAGATGACTCAATAGACTTTAGTGTCACATGAGTACATAGGCCCCGGTTGGTATACGGGGTCAGCTGGATGAAGAGCACTTCCCAGGGGAGTATTGTGGCAGGTGTGCAGTGCCATGTTTGAGGCCCTGCTGAGTCCAGTTTAGCTTTGGCAGGCTGACACTGCAGCTGTTGCATTGGGATGCAGTAAGCGGAGAATACCTTTGAGGGAACTAGCTTCTGTCAACCAAGCATAGCTTAAATTGGTTCAAGCCTGCCTCTAAGTTTGGTTGGATGCAAACAAGCCTTCTGTCTGTTCATTGATCTGTGCTCTCTATGACTCCTGTGTTTGTGATGTCACCCATACTATCCAAGCTTTTCCCACTATTTGGGAGCTAACAGCTCTCCTGTTAGCTCAAAGGATGCACTATGCTTTGACTAAATTTGTGCAACCTTGGATGCAAGGTACTTAGGTACTTTTTGAAGCTGGTTTTGGAGACATGTTCAGATATTGAATTAACTTACAATTTTCTTTTTCCTTAATCTTTTTTTTTTTTTGCAAAGTACACTGAGATACACCACTAAACAATATTATCTATTCAGTCTCTCTCTGTTCACCTCTTCAGTCACTTTTTATACTTCCTCTAAATCTCCCATGTCCTTCCTCTGCTGTTTTTCCATTATTAGTGTCTCCTCCTTCATAGGGTAGCCTTTTTTTTAATATTAATTAAGTGATGTCTATTTTACCAACTGATCTTTTTTCTCATACCTTCCCTAGCACACATCCCAAGTCTCTCCCTTGCATGGACAGGCTATGATTGTAATTTGAAGAATGGTTCATCTATGACTCCTTGACTAGGGTCTGGGAAATAACTACAAAATCAGCTGTCTGTTGCTGAGACACATATCAATATTTCAAGTTTTAAAGAGCACAAGACCTCTTACCTACCTTAGGAAAAATTAACACTTGTACAGCAAATAGTGGATCCTGAAACAGTGAGATGTAGATCACATGTTTCTTAGTACAATTGCTAATTAAGAATGATTTCATGTTATTGTTCTGAACAAAACTATAGGAACACATTTTCCTAGGCAGTGTACAAGGAAGCAGAAATAAGGAGTGTGCTTTTGATCACACTCTGCTCCAAAATACTGTCTCCCTCACCAATTGCTTCAACAGCTCTTGCAGCTGAAGTCTGATATTCATCACTGCTACAGGAAACCCAGATAACTATTTGGCAAAAGTGGACAGATGGATCAGACAATGAAAATATCTTAGGTAACTCAGACATGGTAGTGGTGATCAATACACATTTTATTGCTGATGTTTGTGAAGAATAAGATGACTGAACAGTAAAGACTTCTAATGCAGATCATTCAGGCATGTCACCATACCTCAGAACAGGCTGCATTGAAAAAGATTGGTGATTCCTGATATTATCTCCTTCAGGCTTGAAGACAAAATTGAATGTTTAAATCTGCAGTCCACTGTTTTCCCTGATTTTCCTCATCCATTGATACCAATGTGATGTGATTTCAGTGATGGCAATAAAACAAAACAATGTAAAGCTAGTATCTGAAGTTTTAACCAAGACCAACTGTTTTAATTAATGTTTATTGTTACTGGCAGTGATGAATGATAAACAGAGATGGTTAAAAATACCAATTAATTTTTATTAAAAAAATAAATAATATTTTAATTGAAAAGCTGAATTTTAGGGGAAATTAAATAAAAAGCAGTTTTTACAAATGTTTCTGATGAAAACCTTTTTTTTTTATAAAAACATCAGACCCAAAATCTTGCACTAAAAGTGCTTTCTTTCTTTCTCTGGTTAGGTGTAAATCAGCTATTTTTTGACTAAGAAAGATTTTCTAATTAGGAAGGAATAGGCTTATTTCATCAAACATACAATCAGAAAATTTAAGCCTTCATGCTGAATCGTCAGAGCCCTCAGGACCCTGCCTGCATCTTCGCTGTTCTTGCCTTCTCTCCCTTGCCCAGACCACAGGGCCTTCCCCAGCTGCTCACAGACCAGGACACTATGTCAGCCCGCTGGGACAATCAGTCCCTTCCTCAAAGATGCCAGGCCTACATCAGGGATGGTCTCCAGCTCCCCAGAGCACTGCCCTGCTGGGCAGTGGAGTAACACTAACAACAGAAATACTGCCATCAATACCAAACAATGGACCTAAAAGAAGTGAGCCACCATCAGCAAGTAAAAGCAAAATTTTCCATAAATCAATCATGGCAACTGCATGGCGAGCATCTGCATGCATATGTATCATCTATTTATCCCTCACATTTGCATGTACCTGGGGAGAAAGGGATAGTCTGTACAAGAGGAATGTTAATTTTTTTTAATTCTCCTTTCTTTTTTCCATACATAAGCATGAGCAATGTTAGTTCTGTCACATTTTTTTGTGCAAATGAGATGCTGCCATAGTGCTGTTGGTTCTCATCCTGTGTTGAGTCATTCAGTGTAGATACTTTATCCTGCCTGCGTCTCTGCTGTAAGACCACAGATCATGTTATCACTTTACAAATATAGCATATTAGTACATTTGGAAGGCTAGTCACGCTGTGGGGTTCAAACAGGTCTGACTGCCCATGAGCTATGTTGCTGCTATAAACAACTTCAGTGTCCCAAATTGAATAACCACAGAACACACTCGGGAGCTCTGGCCACTCGTGTTGTTTAGTAGTAGGTAAGTGACAGTTTTGCTGATTGTTGTGTTTCGTCAGATGTGTGGGGTCAAGGTTGGAAATGGTAGTGGGAGTGAGAAGTTGTTATCAGGTCTTTGTTGCTGCTATCTTGTTGTGGATTTTAAAATGTTAAAATAGATGCAAAAAGTAGCTGAAACACCAGGTGTTAAAGTGGTGCATTTGCTGAAACCTTTAGAGATTAGTAAGATTCACCCAACATATAGTTCCTCTAAGAAGATTTACATCTGTTACAAATACAAACTTTAGAATTTAGGAAAGTTTTCTAGAATTACTCTGTGACTCAGTTGTAATAAACTCTTTCTAGTATATCTCAAGGACATATGCTGGTGTGAGAATGATTTTCACTAAAAAAGTAGTTGGACAGGTTGGTCATTTATCTTTATGGTCTGTCAAAATTTAGGTGGAATTTAGAAAGAGTTGTAGAACTTCAGCTTCTGAAGGCCACTTACAGCTAATCTGGTGTAGGAAAACTAACCTGTTAATTCTTTTGTGAACAAAGCCTATAATTTAAAGTAAAATACTGTTATTATTGTTGTTGCTACTGTAAGTATTTATGTGATGTCTGTCACTGACATGTTACTTTCTGTAAGCTAAAAGGTACTGACCAGCTTTCTTTCTCTCAATAGTGGTTAATTAAGTACCAGTTCAAGCATCAGTAATGGGTAGTGATGTTCATTAACCAAAGAGGTAGATTCTACCCAAGAGTTTCATTCACTTTGCTCTTCTCAGACAGCAGGTGAAAGTGGAGAATTATTCCAAGGAGGATGTTCAGCTGTCCATGCTACCTGTGTCTCCTATCCACAGGCATGGAAAGGTTTTATGGAAAAGGCTAAAGACACAGCTGTGGGGGAGAGGTCCTGAGGGAGGAGAGCTAATAAAATATGGCTGCCATCTCATGACTGTGTGGTGGGGTTTGGATCATTAGAACTAAAAGGACTTGGCTGCTGAAGTAATTGAAAGCAGTACCTTCTCTTGTTTATTTAAATTATTTGCTATATCTTCTTAAATCACAGAATTTGACTGTTTAGTAACAGGCTATGAACATTTTACTCATGATATGAGTAAAATTATCTTGTATTTTACACTGAAAATGATTAAGAGGCTTGATGCCATAGGTCAGATATAGTTTTTTGCTCTCCATCTGCAGCAGAGGAAGATGCAGGTGATAGGATTGGATCAATGCTTAGAAAATGGACCCATGTGACCAAAAAGTTCACAATTTTGAGGGTCTTTGGCTAGTGTCAATTGGGACAGGGGGCCTCAAATAACATTTATGATGCTGTCATCCACATAGATAAATTCAGACCCTGTACACATAGATAAATTCAGACCCTGTACACAAAGGTAACAGTAGTAGCCTCACTTCTTGGGGATGGTCCAGGTCCATTAACCTTAAGACAAATTAGAGCAAGTCAATGAAAAGTTGTGCTAAAAAAACAGATGGCAAAAAATAGGTCTGAGAAACCTGAGACTGTAATTTTACACTTAATTAAGATAATCTAGTTGTATTTGAAATCCTCTATGTTTTGTTCAATGGCATTGAGTGCAATTTTATTAGCCATGGTTCTTTGTATGAGTAATTAAGTGGGGTCTCTCTAATCAATTCTTAGCATATGCTTTAGCTTTCCCAGGACTCTGTTGTCTAAGACAATTGTTTTCACTTGCTGACTACAGCTACAGTCATAGGTTCAACCATCTTTAAAAATATGTAATACACTTTTGATCTTGCTGGTTTTCCTTTGAAAAGAAAACCTTGAAATACATGCCCATTTAAAATACATCAGGCCTCTCTCAGTCTTATGAGAATTAGACCTCTCTTCAGCAATGCCCAGTGGAAAAAAAAAATAAAATGGATTTATGTCACAGACGTCCATCCAGTATTTCATTAGCTTCATTGTCAGTGGAGAATCACTTTGAATAATTAGTCAGCTCACTGAAATGCTAGGGGACTACATCTGCAATAAATCCCCTTGCATATATAATATCTATCATGCTTGATAGCAAACATATTAGTACTACAAATGTTGAGGAAGTATAAGGAATATTTCAATTTGACTGTTAATTAATCCATAATTAAAGACCTAATTAATGAATAACACTTTGAAAAATTGTCTAAAAATCATGATGTAAAGACTGAAGTGATAAAGAGGAATCTTGTTTGTGAGACTTGTTAGTTTACAACTAAAATAAGAACTGATTAATAAAAACTCTCAGTAAGACATTTGTGCTGCAACACTGGACAAAGAGAAGTACTCACATAAAAATGTGTGGAAAGCAAGCTTAGCCTTTACATGCCTATACTCACATATCTTTTTAATTTTGTGATGTTAATATCTACCTGAAGTATAAGGAGTAAGTTAAGAAAAGAAATATTTGCTTTCTCAGCTGTGATATATAAAGAAGTCAAAAGTTATTTATTTGTGTATGAAAGAGGCTAATGTCATATTCTGTTCTTAAATGCCTCTTTCATGAAATAGTTAAAGCAGAAAACTCAAAAAGATCTTGATTCATCAGAGTATTCAGGATTAAGCCCCATGATATGTAAAGACACTAATTTATGAAACTAACTTCAGTGAAAGCTGGACTAATTAATAGTTTGAAAGTGTCACTGTCCGTCTGTGTCTGTTTATTTAGAAGCCAGCTGGCTGAGACTGTGCTCTTGAGAGAGCAGGAGGGAACATTTCAAACTCCCAAAGCATCTGGGCTCACGTCCAGGTGTCAGGACTGCTTTCTCCAGCCCTGGAGCAGCTTGTCTCTTTCTTCCTCTACTTTGTGGTGCAGCTGCATTTGCTGGAGCTTTGTGGACACAGGGCTTCAGGGGAGGCTTCAGGGGGAGGCTTCAGGGGGGGAACTGCTCTGATCCATAGCATTGCCCTCCCTGCCCATGTGCTCCCCAGGACCCAACCATTACATGCAGGCAGATATGATCTGAAACATAATCTAACTCGGATCCCTGACCCGGAACTCTGACTGTCAAATCTGCACATTCGGCGAGTCTAGTGGTAGATAAACCAGCCAAAATAACAGTGACGATAATTCCCTGCTGGTGTAGACCAACAAGGTATTGTGACTGGCAGCACGACTAGGAAGGGAAGAGCAGCTTCCCACTATGCAGTCCTCTCCCAGTCCCTGAGTGGCACAGGGAAACACTACCCCACTTTCAAGCTGTGCACAGTTAGCACAATATAATTGTATACTATGAACATTGTCATGATTTCTATTGCTCTTTCAATCACAGCATGTTTCTGTAATTTAGTCTTTCCTTGATAACACAAGAATGTGTTCAGTTGCTATCCAAATGTCAGGCTTCCTCTGAATTATTTAAAGACTTGTGAGATAAATGACTTGATCATTTTGAAGCGCAGTGTGAGGGAGCTTATTTCCTAAGAAATTATTCTCAGTATTGGTAGGAAATATGTTCACCCACATTTTCCCCTGTGTAATTCTGCCAGTAATATTCATAAGATTGCATCAGGTCTCCCGCAGTGATTATCTGAAAGAAAAAGGACCCAATTGAACAAGGCTGTTAAACAAATTGAAGAAACCAAAACGTTAATAATTTGGTAACTCATATAATGCAGCAAAGGAAAGTGCTCTGCATTCTGTAGAGTGCAGTTTTTGAGGGCAACCAGGAGGGCAGCTTGGGAGGGCTGTAAAAGAGATGAATATGGGCTGTATCTGTAGTATCAAAACTATGTTGGATATTTTCCAGGCTCATGAGAAGACATAGGTCTTGTTCTACAAAATACACAGTTCACAGGCAAGTTGTCCAGCATTAACCCTAATCCAGCTATGTTCAGAGGAGGCTAGAATGTAGTATAACAGGACTACATATGTGTATATATATAGGACAACCAAGTGATCAGGCTCAGTCAGCACAAATTTATGAAAGGCAGGTCCTGCTTGACTAATCTGATCTCCTCTATGACAAGGTGACACTTAGTGGAAGAGGAAAAGGCTGTGGATGCTATCTACCTAGACTTTAGTAAAACCATTTCCCACAGCAATCTCCTGGAGAAACTGGTCGCTCGTGACTTCAACTGATTTACTCTTCACTGGGTCAAACACTGGCTGAATGATCAGACCCAAAGAGTTGTGGTGAATGGAGTAAAATTCAGTTGTCAGCCAGCCACAACTGTTGTTCCTCAGGGCTCAGTGCTGGGGCCAGTTCTCTTTAATACCTTTATCAGTGATCTGGATGAGTGGATCCAGTGCACCCTCAGAAAGTTTATAGATGACACCAAGTTGGGTGGCAGTGTTGATCTTCTTGAGGATAGGAAGACTTTTCAGAAGGATCTGGACAGGCTGGATCTGTGGTCTGAGGACAACTGTGTGAGATTCAATGTGGCTTAGTGCTGGGTCCTGCATTTGGATCACAACCACTCCATGCAACACTACAGGCTTGGGGAAGAGAGACTGAAAAGCTGCCAGCAGTAA
>VZRW01002863.1:17815-32802 GCA_013398125.1 Aegotheles bennettii
AAAGGAGGCTGAGGGGAGACCTTATTGCTCTCTACAAGTATTTGAAAGGAGGTTGTAGTGAGGTGGTTGTTGGTATCTTTTCCCTAGTAACAAGTGACAAGATGAGAGGAAACAGCCTCAGGTTGTGCTGTGGAGGTTTAAATTCGATATTAGGAAAAAATTCTTCACTGAAAGGGTTGTCGGGCACTGGAGCAGGCTGCCCAGGGAAGTGGTTGAGTTACTGTTCCTGAAGGTATTTAAAAGATGTGTAAATGTGGCACTTAAAGACACGGTTTAGTGGTGAACTTGGCAGTATTAGGTTAATGGTTGGACTTGATGATCTTAAAGTTCTTGTCCAGCCTAAATTATTCTATGATATTATGGCAAAGACAATATAATTTTGGCTTATGACTGGCTGTATTCAATCCCCTACAGACAAGACAGACATAATGTTGGTAAATAAGGAGAAGCCATAGAAGGATTGGTATAATTAGTCCTGGAAGTCCACACAGTCATCACATCTAAGAACACTTCACTTTTCCCCTGTGCTCCACTACTTTCCTTTCCTGGTCCTTGATTTTTTGTAGTATCTCCTCAGTGCATCTATACATTGATGTATCTCAGATGCTGAGAGGAGTGGAAAAGTGCTGCAAAACTGTTCATTTAATGAAGCTGCTGATTTGAAGAGAAATTCTTCTCTGTGGAATGTCTTTTGTCTGGAACTCAGTGTTATTTTTAGTTCATGTATCTTTGAACAGTTTGTTTCTCGGAGATCAGGCAGATAATCTTGTGATGCAAGCACAGGTAACTGAGATGAAACTCATTCAGCATTAAATACCAGGAGCTGCCAAAAGGCAGTCCCATTTTAAGACCCAGTCGCCTGAGTGTTCCTCCATATCCCGGTTTGGTTATACTTCTAGATGCTTTACAAGTCATAATTTTCCTTCTTTCTAATAAGTCCAGAAAAGAAAGAAAAAAATAAATCAAATGTCTGTTCTAGGTTCAGAGGACAAGTGGGAATAAATATGAGTGTGGTCATGAGATCACTGGCTGCTGTCAAACATGGCTGTGGAAATACCTGGCAGGTCTGTGACAGCTGTAAACAAGGCTTGGAGAGGTCAGTAGCTGAAGGGAGTAAGGGCATTATAGGGGTAGCATACTAAAGCTATCCAGTTTTACTGATGGAACCACATCTTCTGACGTATACATATCTTTGTAGCAACAACATGAATAACAATATATAGAAAAGAATAAAGATTATAGACATTAAAGACATTACTAGTTGGATATCTTCTTTTCTATTCTATAATTTTCCAACATCTTACTGAATAGATTCTGATCTAGGGTTCCTGGGTACTCCTACCATTTAAAGAAGAAATTCTGAATTAGATGCTAGAGAACTGTCTGCATACCTTTAGGTTAATTTATACAACAAAATAAAATAAATTTTAATATAAATGATAAAATAAAAATAATCTATGAAAATACTTAAGCAGATGCTTTTACTAACAATAACATTTGACATTAATGTTGTATCATTTAAATGAAAACATATGCTGAGTGTCACCACTAAGATTTTTTTTTTGCCACCTAATCCTCCAGATGCTTAAGAGTGTCAATATCCTTATACACATAAGAACTGCGTTTGATTTTAGTAGGCATATTTATATATACATTTAAAAGAATAATTATTTTGCAAGATTGTAAAGGAACAGTGTTGTCTTCTTTTTGAGATCAGACATCTCACAGAATTGGATGTAAAAACACTTGTTCTGTTTCATACATGCAGGGATAGCTCATGGCAATCAGAGACTGAAAGTCAAATATTGATAGCAAGAGTGCTCTTATGTAAGCAAGCAGTTCTTCTCCCCACTTCAGCTGTTTCAGAGACATGGTGGATTATTAAATTCACCTGGAAGGAAGTAAAGAAGGGTTTCAGTGTTGAGGTTGGGCCTGCAGTAGGCAAGGCTGAGGGAGTTGTTGAGGAGAGGGGCTTAGTAAGGTGTTCTAGGAAAGGCACACTGCTCTGGAATAATGAAATTGAGAAAAGTTTGTAGGTTGTAGTATCTGGGCCTGTAAGTACAGCTCTGAGGGGAGAAATGTGAATTTGCATTTTAGATTATAGAGAGGGGAAATGCTAGTTGTAAGAATTCTTGTGAATCCCTTATTGATGAAAACTGGGACAAGGTTGCAGATGGCTTAGCCTGCTAGTTGAAGAAGAGAAGATGTTGCAAATGTCATGCTGTTGAAAGGTTGTGTGTAATTTTTTCCAAAGGGAAAGGTTATTAGGGTTATTTTTTTTCTTTTCTTTCCTCTTAAGAAAAATATAAAGAGAGGGAAGGAGTGAAGCAAGGGGAAATTTCTTTCCTCTGCCATTAGTACAGATTTCTCTGGTTAGAAACTCTGGTATCACTTTGGCAGTTAATGCAAATGTTCATTATCAAAAAAGATTTTTATTTTGCAATTAATTACTCAGAATATATATTACTTAAAAATATTGCCTTAAATGTAATGTGTAGCTACTTATAAAGGGAAAAACCTTGTAATATTTTTTTTAAAAAATATATCCTGAATAGTCAGTTTTGTTTCTGAGTTAACCATTACCATAAAGATAAGAAATCAGACCAACTTCCCAGTATGTTGCCTTTTAAGGATATAGATTCAGGCCTTGTAAATTACTTCATGGGAGGTGTAAATGGCTAGGGAAAAGATTATCTGCTTTCATAGACACACAGAAAACTATTTTCTCCACAAGCTATTCTCTTAAAATTACATCTTTGCATTTTTATGTTTCTTAATCCCTTTTTTTTTTTTGTGATCTGTCTGCAACGTCTAAGAAGGGTGTGCTGGTGATCTACAGTATAACTTAGATGCAGATATTGCCCAAGGAAGGTGGCATTAAGCTGCATGCTCACTGTAGTTATGAAGTAAGGCCCTGCAGATGCAGTTGGTGGTTGCTTTTGTGATCAGGACTTGTTCTTAATGAAAGCAAAGTTCCTTGTTTCTTGGGTGAGAAACAATCGGAGTATGTTTTTTGTTTTTCTCTTACTTGCCTCCCAACAAGTATGACCAAGGCTTGTCTTTAGTGAGTATGTGTAAGTATGGGGTGTGAAACAAGGATTGTTGAATTACAAAAGGATGGGGTGATTGGAACAGGAAGGAGGCTGAAGTGTGTGTAGATTTGGGTGAATAGTCACCTGACTTCTTTGAGCAGGCCAGCTGGACTAAGTGACCTCCAGAGACTCTTTCCAACCTCACCGATTCTGTGATTTGTGACAATGAATAAAATGTTAATAGCAACTACTTGTGAAGAGCCCTAGTATGGGTGGGAACACAGATGTGGAATGCCAGTTGTAGAGAAGCTAGAAAGAAGTCTATAATGTACCTTGATAGCTTTGGGTTTTTTTGTGCAGGCCTAACCTGATGATTGGAAGAAAGCAACTGCTGTACATGAACTTAATGGGTACAGCTCCATGTATGTCTAGAAATGGAAATTACTATGGGTGGTTGCTTCTTCTGTCACAAACAATAGGTAAGCACCTGAAGAACCTACATTTAGCATCAGATAAGTCTAGTTTCTACCAACTTGCCAGGGTCACTTTTCTGGGCAATATCTCATCATCAAGAAAAAGGTGGAATCTGAACTTTGGGAAATATACATTCTGCCACAATACTTGACACTTCATGTCCATTTTTTTTTTTTTTTTTGACTATGATATGGGGTAAAACAACAGCACTTTGAGGGTTTTTGGATAACCTTTTTTGGAATTGTAGACAACAATGTTTCATGTTTGTCCTGATGAATATTTCTAAAGCCTCAGCCACCCTGTGGTCTGATCAGGAAACGTGGCTTTGCTCCTTCTGAAGAGGTTAATCCCAAGGAGTTAAGATGGGCACGTCTCACCTCCCACTCATGTTCCTCCTCTGCTTGGTTTTATCATTAAAGAAACCCCCTGATGCATGGCAGCCTGATCCAATATGTGGATAAAAGCTGCATGAACTTTTCCAACCTGAGTGTCTAATAAACCAGAGTCTCAATAAAGAACAGATGACTTAACCTGGGAGACAGGAAGGTGGAGAACAAGTCAAGGAAAGAGCATTTCTGCAGTTTATTCAGACTTTGTGTTGATTAAGGCCGTCTAGTTCCAACAGAGGTCAAGTGTCCAGCTGCCACTTCACTGTCTCTCAGCAATTCAGTTCCCGCAATAACCCTTCTACCAAAACACACTGCTATGAATAGGTCTATTAAAATGAATTAGATTCTGCAGGGTGACTGCTGGTTTCCAGCTACTGTGAGGGGGTTGTTACTAGGTTTCTTGATTTGGGCAGCAGAGGAGAGTGTTTCATTTTATGCAGTAAATGGTTTCCTGTAAATTATTAGTGAATAAATTTTATAAAGATGCAGCTGATTTTAGATAAGCCTTTCCACTAAGAATAAGGTCACCATTCTCATTACAGTGCTATTAATGGGGTTTTGACTCAGCTGTTGTCAGCAGTGGGTTCTAGAATGATTTGGAACTATTTTTGTCTCATTGTTAGTGTTCATAAAGATAACCAAGCAATGGGAGCAGTTTTATGAACAGCAAAGACAGCAGTTTATATAAACATCCTAAGATACAGAAGATTATGTCATAGAAAATTATTGCCTCTGAGCAGCCTCTGTGCCACTATTTGAAGGTGTATGTAAGGATGTTTCTTACTGAGGTGACAGATAAAGTGGGCAGGTAGGAACCTTTCCTCTTTGTGTGCCTATGCATAATCCTTTTTAGAATATGCTGTGCATTTTCCAGAGGACATGAGGATGTTTTTCTGGCTTAGAAGAAATTATTCCTTTATGTGTTACATATTAGAGACATGTATAGGTGAAAGGAGTTGGAAGAAGAGACAGATAGCAAGTTACAAGAGGAAAGAAGCAGGGGGAGAATAATTTCCCCTTCCTCCTCAGTATTATAACAGAAGGACAGATAATAAACAGCTGTAATGGAAGGACATAGAGCTTGGAAAAAATTATCACAGTAGGGTCTGAGGAAAATGTAATAAGATACAAGCTTGAAAACACACAGTAAAGGAAGGGGCAGATTGCTTTTTGAATGATTGGTAGAGGTGGTCCAGCAAGGTTTTCTTCTTTCTTTAATGTATTTCTTTATTTTAAGCTTATGAATGCTATAATAGATGAGGTATCTAATGAAACCTTGTGCAAAGATTAAATAATTGATTTTCATTCTCTCTGCTTTTATCTTTGTAGAAGAAAATATTTCAAAATCTTCAACAGCTGTATTATAAGTCTTGGTTGCAGTGTATTTTGAGGGTTGCACCCTCAAAGTGGGTGACTCCAAGCAAAAGAGTACAGTTTTACCTATTTTATCAAGATTTGTATTTTGTATTTGTGTTAGTGATTTAGTAAGTGATGTATTTCATTTGTTGATACTGAACCATTGCTACAGTTTAGTAAGGAGCACCATGATGCTGTGTTTCAAAAGCTGTAAATCTGAGGTCTTCATCTCTTGTGACTGTTACAGATTCTACAGTGTGGGTTTTTTTCCCTCGAGTAAAAAGAAAGTAGCGTTCACACTGTGTCAAGCTTAAGCATCATGCTTCTTAAAACCAACAAGACCTTTGCCATGGACTTCAGCAGGGACAAGGTTCCTGCAAGAAGTTTCTGTGGTTTTAACCTAATATGGAAAGTTTGGTGAGTTAGAGATCAATTCTTAACTGCACAGGATCTAATACATTGGTGCTAAGCCTTCAGATATTGGAAAGTAATTCTGAACATAACTTACCTCTGCTGTAGGTAAGTTTTCATTGTATGCTGCTGGGTTGGTCTTACAATGTCTTTGATGGATAAGCACCTGTTTATGAAAACACTGGGAATTCCCAGATTTCACTGGAACAGGATAGCTCGGGTACATAAAGATCAATACATGAGAACCCAGGATAAATTACTTTTGTATTATTTACAATGAATAAATTGTTTATGAGCTGTATTTTTAATAGTTACATAAATTGCTAAAAATACAGAGTCTTTAAAGTTATTTTCATCATTGTTATTTAATTAATTTAGTATTTCTTTGCAACAGTGTCTTTATCTTGTAAAGGGAAAAGTGCAAGGAATAAAAAGAATTCAACATTTAGCTGTTGTCTCAGATTTCATGTAGAAGTCAATTGTGTGCTACATTGATTACTGCCAGCACAAAACCCTAGACAAATTAGGTAAGATGGAAAGTATACTATGTTAATATTTCTTATGAATTCAACTTTTTTTCCCCACATAAGTTTATTGGAACATAATAATTTATTTTTCTCATTATTACTTTCTTGAAGTGTTCATGATATTTTATTCTTGCAGGAGAAACTTAATGTCAACATTATGGGGCATCAGGTGATAATATTTGACTTTTCTCTCATAAGAGGACTGTGGGAAACTCGAGTTAAGAAGAACAAAGAACGTCAGAGAAAAGAGAAAGAAAGATTAGAAAAAAGTTCATTGGAGAAGTAAGCCAACTTTTCTGTTGTTTATTTTAACTAAATCCATTATTATTACCCACTAACATGCCTCTAACACTGCCACTGACATTGCCAACTTATATCAAATGATTCAGGGTTTTTTTTCGTTTGATTTCAGTGATTTCTTGCCTCCTTTCCTCGGACGGTTGTAAGAGAAATATAACACAAAGTGTACTTGTATTTCATTAGTTCCTGCTGTTTCCTATGTAGATTGTGATTTCCTAATAGGGTATTTTACTTTTCTACTGTGTAGATTTAATTGAAAGAGAAAAATAATACATTTTGTACCTTTTTACTGCTTACATGCTATATAAAAATATGGCTTTTTGTTAAGGAGTTCATGAAAACATGCTCATAAAATTCAGTACTAAGAGATACTTTAAGACTTTCTGTTGAGTAGACAAGAGAAACAAAAGGAGTTAAATAAATGGACACATACAATTGCTTCTGAATAAGAGAGAGAGGATAGAATAAAAGGATTATCAGAGGATTTTTTTTATGTTCAAATATTACAGAGAACCTTGATTATAATGCTTACACACACTACTCAAGTTATTGTTTTAATTATATTTAATTTATGGTTCCTTTAAACAATATTTTGGTTTCATAATGTTAATTCCCATTAGAGACAGTGAGATATTGTATTGTGTTTGCAATATTGGAAACATATGACTTATCGTTTTTCCCTCTGAGAAGAGAACAAAGCAATAAAGATCACTTTGTGTTTTAAAAATAAAAGGCACAGGGTTAAACGTGCCTGTGTTTAAGAGTATCATTACATTGAACCTTTGTGTGAAGTTTTGGCTGTCTGAGGAGATGCCCACACTCAGATTCTCACTGCCAGTGCAGTTACACTGACAACAGAGCAGCTAGACTAAGAGGAGACTAGTGTAATACAAAGTGCAACTGCCCTTTCTGCAAGACCTTTGTTTTCAAAACATCCATAGTCGCAGTCTTGGTTTTCCCTACTCTACCCAAAGCCTGCATTACAAACCATAATCCTAACCAAAAACAGAAAGTTGAAGCTCGTGTTTCAGAATAAATCCTCTATCAAGGTCAAGCTTTCTTTTCGGTATGAGATGATAAAATTTGCTGTTGTGGTGGAAAAGAGAAGTGAAAGGATTTTGTGATGAAACTTGATCAAACCTTATTTTTGTCCAGGATGATACATTAAGAAGTGGCTTTGAGCAATTCTAATGCAGATAAAGTGGACAACTCTCTACTGCTGTATATGTCAGCTAGTGGCTCTTGAGGTGCCCTTGTGGCCTTCTTCATAAAAACAGTATTATGACTGGGAATCCATACCTGTATCTTCCAACAGCACACACAGTCATCTTCACGACAGATTGAAGGTCAGTCCCAATGTGGACCTAAATGTCAACATGTCCTTGCCATGTTTTGTTTGGTTTTTGATTTTCTTTGATGAGGAAGATAAATTCTGAGTTCACCAGTACAAAAGAAAATCAGAAGCACCTAGCATGGGAAACTTCTGTATGAAAGAGGGTAACCTTATGTGCACTGAGTAGCTAATTTCAGTTCCCAATTTTTTGTCAGTAGCAGGTGTTAAGCCTCATTTCTTACTGTGGCTTGTGTTTTCCATAAAAAACAATACACTGTTCCTGTCATTTCTGCCTGTGGTTATTTCTCTGCAACCACTCCTCTAGATGAAAGAGTGGGGCTTGACTGCTTGACTGCTTGTTCTGCCCTTTTCTGCTAATAATGTTGAAAGTCATTCTGTTATATCCCTGCACCAACAGGAGATGGGGAATCTGAGCTATAGTACAGAGAAGTACAAGATTCCAAGTGCTTTTTCAGCACAAAGGATTTTTGTTATCTTCCTTTAGTTTGAGATTTACATGGGGTCCTTTGTCTTGTAGTGTATCTTCATGAAATCAGGTTGCTTTTAGTCCTACTTCTTTTAGAGCTCCTGCAGAAAAGGAGGAAACACTTCAGACTTTGTTTCCTGAATGTGAGTGATCAGTATTTCACCCACTGAAATGAATGGCAAAGTTCATGTTCATTCTTATGATTCAGGCCTGGATAAAGGTGATAGAATAATAATCAAAGTCACAAAAATAATCATAATAAAATGAAAAATTCTGTTAAAAGAAAAATTCTCTTTGCTTTTTGAGGTGTGCAGTTACCACTGGCCTTTAGGTCCTAAAGGTCAGATCACAAATTATTTTTTAGATGCTTTTCAGTTCTTCCAAAGGTTGGTCCAGAAATACAACAAGATTTTACTTGTTGTTAGCTTGAAAGTACAGATAAAATTGTAATTGTAATTGAATGTTTAATAGAAATAATGTTTACTTTTTGAAATACATTTCATTATTTTGGGAATTTCCATGTGTGACCAAATTCTAGTATTTTACTCAGTAAAATTATACCATTGTCAGGAGGCACTGAAATCAATGCTAGTGCTTACTGTCAAGTCACAGTAAGAAAGTGTTTTGGAAAGGATTGTCACCCCAAATGATAAATCTAAATAAATGCTCAAAGAAGGCAGTTTCCTGAATAGAGGATTGCATGCTAGCATTTAAGATTCTAGATATTTACTTTTGCCAGCAGCCAGAGTGAATTCCCAAGTAGGGCTGAAATCAATAGTTTCTCTGCAAATATGCTTGCAAATATACTGCAAATATAAAAATGAGTTTGGAATCTGGCCTGCAGAGGCTGTTTTGCTTTTATTTTTTTTTTTTAACAAAATCCAGTTTTTCTCAGAGAGGTCATAATTTATTAATGCCCTTGAGATTGTGCAGTTCCTGATCAGCTGTGTTCCTATGGAAGATGACCTGATAATATGTAGTGAAATGTAGTATGTATTATTTGAGGAAAAACTTTTTGACGGAAGATTTTCTAAGAGGAAAACCTCACAAATAAATACAAAGCTTGAATTATGTTTGAATTAATAGTGAGGTCCCGTAAAGTTTTGAGGAATTTATAGGTCTAGAACAAATGTTTAAGCAACTGCCCAGTGAAAGCTGATTCTGGAGAACAGTCTGCTGAGAATGTTTTGAGAGGATTGTATCTGGCTCTCTGAGTTGCTAGTATCAGATGACTTTGGGTAGAGTTAATTCAGTCCTCTGTTTCCCCTTTGGTTTTGTGGGACTGTGGAAGTATGGTAGTTTAAGGAACACCTGCTTCTGGGGGGAACGTACAAACTAGCAACTGAAGTAAAAGATACAGTGCGGTGTTGTGCAGGAGCAATTTCATTTTATTTCATGTCCTTAATCCCATCAGACAAACCCTTTCTAAATCTCCCATAGGCTATTAAACATGAAGCGTTACAGAAAACATGCACTGTTCCATGGTTATTTACATGTTTGTTTACAAAAATCCATATTATGGAAATAATTTTGTGTTTATAGCCATGTTTTATATTTCATCTTCTAGAGTCTGGTAGTGGTGAATAATCTTGTATTGTACCCTGAAATCCTGAGTGCTGTCAAACTAACTTGATGTGGTATGATGATTTTCCTCATTAATTTTTCCTTTCTATTTGCCATTTATGTTGGAAAGAGAATGAGAGTGAAAGTTAACAGATTTTTTCTTAAAGGATTGCAATATGTTTATCTTCTGTGTGAAAAGCAGGTAAGATAAACAATTGACAAAATAAGCATTCAAGTGAGGAAATGCCAGAGCTGTTTGCCCAGATTAGATATTTACATCTTTATTGTGAAATGCCACAACCTCCCCCGTCCACCAACCAAACATGAAGCAAAGATAACAGTTTATTCAGTCACCTCTTCTAGTTTGTCTCTTCTCCAAAAATTCCCTCTCAAAGTCTGGCTAGGTAATTTTGCATATAATACTATTCTGAGCCATGCACTTCCTGAATGTTAAAAATAAAAAGAAAACTTTCACTCTGCAGGCAAGCAGTGACTTTTTTACCTGAAAGGTTATGTGTTTGTTTAATAAAAGAATTTGTCTTTATCTCTTCACCAAACTTCAGTGTTATGACTCTATTTTTCTGAAAGCTTCCTGAAAAATGACAAGGTATAGGGAAATAACGCCAGAATTAGCTTTTCATCTATACCATTTACAGGCTGCTTTAGTGAGAGGTGTGCTTTTGTGTTACAAATATAAAGGTATGAAACATACCTTTTTTTTACAAACATAAGCAGTATATAATCAGTGTTTTTTAACATTAGTTGTACTATTTACGTGATTAAAGTGGAAATACTACAGTAGTTATCTGAGTTGGAACTTTAGACCTCTTCTGGATCCTCTGTCAGAAAAACGTATTTTTTTGTGTTTGTACTCCCACCTAAATTAGGCTTGCCTTAACTAATACCTATTTTTTGAATATTGAAAATGGCACTTATTATGTTAATATGCAACTGTTTGACCAAACTCTAGAGGAAGATCAAAATATTTTACTGCTGAAGAGTAATAAAAAGTCATAAACTTCAGGAGGGCTGTGATTTTGCAATCAACTAATCTGCTTGACATATGTGTAAATATGTTCCTGGAATATCAGAAGCCTTCAAAGTACCAAGACCACAAATCTAATTTATCTAAAAATATATTAGTGAATTTATTTATGTGGATTTTTTTTTCCCACACTGTTTTAAATGCCTTTCCTGTTTTGTATGAAATCCTGAAGATTCATACAATCCTGAAGATTCATACAATAGCCTACAGATATCACAGATGCGGTGTATATTATTTGAGGATTGTCACTAAAGGAAGACTTAAAATGTTCTTTATTTTCAGAAAGATCCTTTAAGAAGTACTATCATCCCAGTTTTTTGCTAATGACAGAGCTGAGTGACAATGATGTAGGTGAATATATTCCTGTAGCTTGATCTCATCTGTAACCTGCAAATTACAACTTTGTAATCTTTGTTTAGTGATACATACTGGGTTGATATAAGTCATACATCCAGGCCAGGAAGGCTCATATTGGTTTATTTGGTTAGCAGGTTCTCTAAGCGTACAAGCTGGGATTGTAAATTATTAGACCCTCTGTCCTTGGGATATATCAGGTTTTCATTCTGAGAAGTACTGTACAAAATTTTTCATGTTTGTTCCTCCATTATTAATTCACTTTCCATCAGTACAAAATGTGCTTGTACACAGTATTTAGCCTTGTGACACCTAAGCAAGCATTCTTTAAAACTTAAGAGAACATGTGGCCATAGTTTAATGTATGAGTAAAGAAGAAATTTGTCACATCCATATTGAATTCCTAATCAGATTTAATTTTTAATGACTGTCTTTTGAGGTCAATATTTCACTGGCTTATTTGTTTAACAGCAGTTTTTGTTATGTGCATTTTATCTGGCTAACAATGTATTATGATCTCCCGAGATTTGTGTTTTGCACATGATATCAGTAAAGTGTCAGAAGACAGTGTATTCTTTGATCTTTATGTAGCACTCCCTTCTTGGCATTTTCTATATTCCTTGTTGTAAGAGAGTAAAATTCTAGATCTGAGCTGTCTGCTCTTGTGTTTCTGTGGTCTACCTGACAGAGCTAGCACTGAGGTGTAGTAGAGCAGCTCAGTATCTTACTTTTTATCAAGAGTTCGACTTTTTGACCTCTTTTTTCTGTTCATTACGTTTCTAAGATGCTTAGAATTTATACTATGAGAAGTGAGACAGTGTATGAGTGAAGAGCAATGAATATCAAAAAAGCTTCTTGGGGGTAAGCTTTTCCAGTGCATTGAATTATGCACTGAGATCAAATGTTTATTGCTTTGGTAGAAAAAGAAGGAATACCATGGAAATGAAAGGGCGGTAATGCAGAGTTAAGCTTCACAGAGGGACAGAAAAGCTGTATGTGGAGAACTGGAGGAGGATGTGTGACACAGCAGTACAACAGTGGTAAGTAAAGGTAGAATTACTTAGAAGATTTTAGAAAAAAAGAATGCCAGGGTTTTGGTCCTCTTCAGTACCTGCCTTTTAATGTTTCAGATCCTTTTGCTGTTCTCTTTCTTGAGGATTCAATTATATTTTTTTCTTTTTTCCCTTTGCCCACTTTGCCTCTCAACCACCTTGCACAGTAATACTGAGCTTCCATAGCTAATTAGCTATACTCACTAGTAGATTAGTTTTGGAAAAAAGTTTTGGGCCTGATTATTTTTCTTATAGTATCTGAAAGTGTTTTCTAGTTTTCCTAGTGATGTCTTGTTATTGCATTGTCTGCCCTTTGTTGTGCTACAGGTCTCTAGGATTCAAATGGCAGATTGAATAGGCAAGATCAACACTAGAAGTTGGCTCATGTGTCAAAGGATCTGAAAAAGGTGTTCTGACTTTCATGTCTGCTTATATAGAAAATTCTGTCATCTGAGTGCTTCTAGACTGCAGCTGGAGGGGGTACCCTTTGGTAGGGCTGCTTAGGTGTCTCTTAATCTGTAACCAGAAATAGGTGCCGCATATTCAAGGATCACAAAATGGTCTAAGGAGCTGTGTCTGCTCTAACCTATTTTCTTGTCTTTGTTATAATAAGTAGCTTCAGAAAAGATCTTGAGATGTTATGGGTTGGTGATGGACTCTTCCTTGACTGTACTAGCAGCTTCAGTACCCTTCTAGGGATTCCCTGAGCTGAACGTGTTGCTGGACGTGTTCTCTATCCATCCAGTCTGTTTTTTCCTAACTCATTTACATACCACAGCTCGCTGTGGTATAAACCAGTCCACAGTTAGACACTGGGAAAAATTTGGAGATTTACTTCCAATAAATACTTTTTTATTCTCACACCTCCTCTAGTGACACTTCAAATATCAGAAAGACCTCCAGATGCCTACCTGTAAAGAGTGTACTGATCTCTCTAATGAAAACTGAAGCCAAGGATGAGTAACTTTTCTGCAGCTCTCAGTAGCTTCTTTAACTATTCCTTCACTTTTCCTTTCATATCTTGAAAAACTATTGCTTCCACTGTCTTTCTGTGACTCTTTCTGCTTCTGATATGCTAGAAATTCTTTTCTTCTTCATTTATATACCTGCAGAAAGTGACTTCACTTGCTTTTTTGTGTTTCTACATTTAATTTATGAGAACTTATACGGTCTCCTCATTTTTTCATTTGAAAATAAATGCTGTCTTAACTTATTTTATTTTTATATTTTTTGAAATGAGGGAAGAAAGAGGTCCTTACAGTGGCTTCATTAAAATCTACTTACTCTGAGGCTGTGCTGTCTTCCTGTGGTGTGCCAGCACTTTACCCAGTGAGCTGCACTGTTACATGTAGTTCATCTTCTGAAATATTTGTAGAAGATGTTTTTCCTTATTTTCTTTTTATAGAGTTGTTTCATGGGAATACACTGTGGTCATTATTATAGAAGGGTCTTTCTGTAGTTCTCTGATGAACCAGCTATAGTGTGCTGCTGCTTGAAACTAAATCAAGTCCTCTTACGGTTTCTCAGACTAGCTGTTCTTATAAACAGCCATACATAGATTCTGAAAATGTAAAGTGTCTGCAGAGTGTCAATGTGCTGTGTGTATGTCGACAGTTGAGTTTTCCTGCTGTTGCTGTGCTCTCTGCTTTCCAGTCTCTCTAACATCCCCTAAGGTTTCATTAAGTGCCACAATTTGTGCTGGGCAGTTTACAGCTGTCTCAGTAGTACATATAATGTAATACAATAATGCAGTCTTGATCCCTGAAGATTTATTTTGAGACCATTAGGTAAAATCTGACTTTTAATCTATGTTATTATGTTCCAATAAATATACTCTGCCCTGCAGTTTCTATCTTGTACCTTACCATGAGTGTCTAAAAATTTTTTTCACCAGGTTTGGAAGATGCTTTTTGTACCTAAGTTTGTAACTGATTTCTTGAACATGAATTAAAACCAGACATCTATTTCTTGTGCCATTGTTTGAACATCTTAGCATTTTAGACAAAAGCCCATGCTTAGCTGGGAATATGTATATATGTTTTGTTACTTCCTACTTGAACTTTACAAATTTGCACCTGATTGTTTATCCAGGACATGCCATTTTTACTTTCTCTAGGGGGCACATTATTTTGAACTTCGTGCCCTTCTTTACCTGTCAGTTTTCTTCAAATCTTTAGCTTAAAATTTCTGCCAGAAGGTGGAGATCACATAAATGAATGTCATGTACCACAGGAATCTAGCACTCAAAACAGGAGGTCAGACTTATGATGCAATGGGCTATACAGAATTTTATTTTCGTATAAGGAAGGTTTGCTTCAGTTAATCAGCCTGTTCTTTCATTGACTGAAATAAATCTCTTAAACTAAAGCATATGTTTTTGATAATCCTTAATTATACTAAATTGAAGTTGCACCTGAAGTTATATGGGTAAAAGTTTACTCTGGAGGTGAGCCAAAAGTTACACTGAAATTGAATCTGAAATTAGTTGGTGTGTGATAACTTTGACCTTTACCTGCACCTTCTAAGAAGATATTGGAAGATAATGTGTAAAAAATGGAAATAGATCATTATACTTTAAAAAGAAAGGGCAGGGATAGGGAATATTTCTACCTTCTTACTTTCTAAACCAGCTTTGTTCCATTTCGCATGTCCAGATCCTTGTTT
>VZRW01002863.1:32817-54034 GCA_013398125.1 Aegotheles bennettii
TTTTTGTTTATATATAATGTATTACTTGTTCTACCTTATTGAAATAAAGGGCATCATTCATGCTGCTTTCTGTGACAGTGTGCTCAGTCTCCACTTTTCTGTTATTCCCTCGGTGTCACTATATTATGGTCAGTAAATGAAATCCTGCTCATCTGAAATCTATCTATAAGTCTAGAAAAACCTAAGCATGACTCCAGGAATGCTTTTTAAAATATTTTATTTATTTATTTTATTTTATTTTATTTTATTTTTTGTTTAATTTTATTTTATTTGAGTCACTTTAGTTGCATGATTATATTTTGCTAAGTACTTGTGCAAACAAGGATCAAACTTTAAGACTTATTTGCCATATTGTTTCAGTTGATTCACATAACCCCTTTTTGTCACTATTTCAGGATTAAGCAGGAATGGAATTTCATACTAGAGTGCCGGAAGAAAGGCATTCCTCAATCAAAATACCTCAAGAATGGCTTTGTAGACACTGATGAGAAGATCTTGGACACTTATGGAAAGACTCCTCAGCTCCATAAGAGGCGTGCTTTGCCAGATGAAGCAAATAAGGAAAGAAACAAGTTTATTTTTCAGCTTTCTGGAGAGCAGTGGATGGTAAATATAATGGAAATTACGTTTTTATTGTTAGAGTTTGAGTCGCTTAACCCTGTAACTTTTGATCCCCCCAAAATTCTATTTGCCAATGCATATGAAATTGATGGTTTTTACAGTGTTAGAAGTGACAAAAGCATTTCTTATCTTACCCTGAACTGGTGGTCTAGTTTTCAAATATGTTTGTTTTAAATTCACTACTGATACATGTAATTCGGCCCTTTCAAAATTTTTTATATAAGCAATCATATTTCAATAAGGTAACTTTCTCTGAAATTCCCCAGTGGATAGGAGGAGATGAAAATAATATTCAGCTTTGTTGGCTTGTCAATGTCTTCTACTACTCAGAGATCTGTCTTCTTGCTCTGATGGTGTGATGTCATTTTTCTCAAGCTTTGTTCAAATCAAAACTAATATTAGCACCAATCCACAATGGTCTTGCTGAAAAAAAAAATTTACTTGCTGTTGTGTTTCATGGGAAGTAGCAGTTTGGAAGTGAACTCTCAATTAGTGATGTTTTGAAATTTAGAAAAACATGGATTAGAATAGGTCTGAAGATTTCTAGAGTTGTTAAAGCCTTGACTGAAATGTATTTTGAATACATAGTAGTTTATTAATAAGAAAGTGAAACAAGAATTTTGACTTTTGTGTAGTTTATAATTTTGAAATATATCTTTGAGATTTTCATTATAGAAAATACATGCTAAAAATAAATATAAAAAAGTGGTTAAATTTTGTTTCTTCTGATTGACATGAAACATAACTTCGTCCCAGATTTGATCTTGAATATGAAGACCTTTTCTTTCTCAGAATTTGTTTTTTCCTGGCTTTATTTTTTTTTCTGAATAAATATAAAGCAGGTGAAATTTCAGGAAAATTGAAAACTCTAGTTCCCATCCAGGTCTAGTAAGAAGACTGTTTCTTCAACTGATGTCAATCATTCATGTGGTAAGATTGGTTGCTGAAGAGCTATCACTGTCTCATATTTCAAGAACCTTAGCTATTGACAATGATGTTAAAGCTGTGTAGTCTTATACTGCACACTTTTCTGTGTTGTAAACTTTTTAGGTGTGATAGGAGAAAAAAAAGACGTATTACAGCTCCTTAGACACTGGTATAGTAGCAACTGCAAATATTTTCAGTGCATTATGGAGGAGAAAGATTCATAACTAAACTTTTCTATTGCTTATTCTATTTTGCCAAACTTTAATATTTTGCTTTGTCACCATAAACAAGGCTTTATATTAGGAAGCAAAACCTACATTATTTGCTGTTTTCCAGATAATGTAATTTCACTTTGACATGTTGAAATATCACACTTAAGAGATATCAGTGTACTGTCATGTACATTATGCTATCTTGAGCAGTATGCTCCTAACTCCTGTGCATTTTGATACTGTTCCAATACCATATCACACAGTCACTGTGCCTCATTGCTCAGCTCTAGTTAAAGTGAGTTTCCTGTTTCAACAAGATACTGTGACATCGTTCAGATGCCTGCAGACAAAGATAAAATCAAAGCCACTTTACTTAGAAGAAGACCAAAGCTCCTTCAAAAGCAAAGAACATTGCCAGTCTCTAACAGCCGAAAATTATTTAAAAAAATGTGAAAACCACCTGACAAAGTTCTGAAGGAAAGTGTTTTTCCCTTTATTGCAGAAATTTTGTAAAAATTATACTGGTTATACAAGTAATATAATTTTTTAATTTCCACTGCTGCTTCTAAACCAAAGACAGAATCAGATGTGACACTTCTCCCCTATTACTCTCTCAAAATAAAGTGCAAGAGGACAAAACAAATTTGCAGGCTATACAGCCAAAGCTGTACGGGCTGGAAATTTGCATATGAAAAGATCTTGGAAATGTGACAGTTTCCTTAGAGAAACCTGTATGTTATGCAGTTATGTAGTATCAATTGTGGTTTAGTTTTTGTAATGTATTTTGCAGACAAATACGTTTTTGCATTGAAGCTTTGGAAGCTTAAGCATGCAGATACTGGGAGAAGTTAGAGCTAGGATTGCCTGTGCAATATTACAGACACATAACCAGCTTGGTTTGCTGTTGTCTGACCGCTTACTGGTGGCAGCAGCAAGCAGTACAACCCTGTGAAGTGCCCATTTGGGAACTAGCTGCTGAATCCTCTAGCTCACTTGCTTTTAGCTGATAAGTATTTCTATTATGTTTCCCCTTTCCTCTCATCAATGAAGCTGTAATATGTCCTCTAGACAATTGATAGCTAAATCTCGGTAGGCTGCTGGTATGACTTACAGATTTAATTTTGAGAATCAGGCTTGCTTTTGGGCTGTACCAGTTCTCTTTCTGTACACTGTAAAGTTAAGTCTCACAGAGGAGTAATCCCCAGCATAGGAATTTTTCAAGATCAAAACAAGTGACTTCATCTCATCCTTCCCATAGGTCTCAGTGTAAGAGCTCTCATTGGAAACTTCAGCAGCAAATGAACTGAGTCCACAAATAAACTAATGATATCATCTGCAATGTTGCAGTCAATTGGAAAATGGTAGCTTGTGTTGGGCACTAAACAGTGCCTAGGCTGTCTAGATGGTAAAAATGTAGATGTGTTACAAGGGTGCTGTTGTCTCATGCTCCATATCCATACACTGTAACAGTGGAACTGGCCCACTGATTCTGCATTGTTGAGTATGAGGCTAAAAATTACTTTTATAAAGCACTCCATCATATACTGGCATAACTTGGACAATTATTTGAAAATCACCTGTATAGTGTTCTTTTGAAAATCATCTCAGTTCTCCTTCTGAGAACCTTTATAAGGGAAAAAAATCAAAGTAGATCACACAGTTTGAATTCCTTCCTTCAGGACTTGTGCCACCTTTTTCCCAACTCCTATATGTCACTGAGATGATTATAATTTATTTTCATTAGGTGTAGACCCACTGCTTCTTATAGTTGTAAAGTAATTATTTTAACATATCTGAGGAAATATAAAGCTCATACAATGAATACTAGGCTAGACAAATAGGTACAGAGTACTAGCTGAAGAGATCAGGTCTTGATTTTACAGTATATAAATTCTGAGGATCTGTATTCTGTTTATTTGTAATTCTTTGTGGATTATTAGTGTTTATTAGTTATTGTCCAATTTTAGGCTAATTTTTTGAAACATGCGGTTTGAGCATCTAGACATCTCAAGTCACAATAGTTTTCTAACAGGGCAGTCACATTAACTTAGTGGAAATCTTCTGAGCTACAGTGCTGTAAGTAGGATTAGTTCAAGATTTCATGCTTCAAGAACTTATACTCAGTGAGTTCCTATGAATCTGAAAGTTGTCCTGTAACTTGGGTACTGGTTTGGCCATGCCTGTACAGTGTGGATAGCTTCTGGCTATGGACAGTGGTTGATAACTGCAGGGGTGAGATAGTTTTACCTTTCAGTGGTCCTTCCCTTCTCTTTTACATCCAAGTGTGGTGCATTTCTGCCAGCTGGGAACAGTAATGAATTACTATCTGTATTTAACAAAGAAAAGGTCTTATAATAACAAATTGGCTAGTTTTATAATCTGACGTTGTGGATGAAATCAGACAGACCTTTCTCTTTATAAAAAATGGGCAGAAACTGGTTGTATTGCCCCAGAAGTGAGTGTCCTAAAACTCTTTACATTTGCAAAACAGCACAAAAAACCAAAAACCAGACTTGACAGCATGAGAATGGTGACTGTGCCACAAGTAATTTGAGGTTCCCAAGGTACGTTTCAGAATAACTTTTCATTTGAGAGATTTCCAGGCAAACCCACCATGAAAAGGAGCTGTATAAGGATGTTGAACTAGAATTGTGCATTTCCGTCAGTTGCGTAGAAAAGAATGATGGAGAGCTGATGAAACACTTGAAATCCTTTGTACATGTGAACATGTATCTACTGAATTAAGTTAGCTCTTCAGAGAAATGGCACTGCTATTAGAGCAGAATGAGAACTGTAGTCCAATAATACCATGAATATTCATATGGATTTTTCAATGAATTTTCTTTAACTCTGCTTTTCCCTTTTGAGTGTTTACTTTCTGCTCCTAACTAATGAATGTTTATTCTCTAGTGGATCAGTGAATTTTAAATTATTTTCAGAAAATATTCAGGAAAAAGAATTTTTTTAATTTGTGATATCAGTATTGGCAAAGGAAAGGTGATGTTCATTCACTCAAATACAGAGCAGGACTGTTCTTGGCTGTGCTGCTTTACTTAAGCAGAGAACCTGGATGCATGCCTAATTTAAACAACTTTAATGTCAAATCTGCACAACAAGTGAATGAGTTATAGTAGAATTCCTTACTAGTAAATCAGATCTTCTTGCCTGTAATTTCTTCACAGAAAAAGGCAACAAATGAATTACTATATTTGTAATCTCTCAGTTTTATTGCCTAACATGTTACGTCTTTTCACAGAAAACAGAATTTCCATTTGTTGTTCCTAATAGTTAGTGACAGTGAGGTGTTTATTTACCACAAAGGGTCAAGTAGATTGCTGCAGAGAAAATCTCTCTTGAAAATCTCTCTTCAACTGATTTAATTTCCTCAAAAAAGCACAAAATTCCCAACCAAGTCAGGAAATACAGGTGATCCTGAGGCATACTAGTTTTGAAACTAGCTCCAAACTTTCTCAAAGATGAGGGAGATTTGGATCTAAGGTTTAACTTTGGCCCTTGACAGATAAAACTACAGAGCTGGAAAACAAAGAGAACTGAAAATTCTCAGAGCTTTGATAACTGTTTTAGTTCAACTCATGTCTAACAGGTAAATTATCTCCTAATTAGAAGTAGTATAATCAGCAATGGTTGTAGGTTTGCTATTTATTTCCTTTTAATACCTTTTTTTCCCCCTCTCACAAATAAAAGGAGCTTGAGGTATTGTTTTGCTGTTGAAGGCAAAACACTGGCTATCCTCCAAGTGTCAGTCTTTGTGGAGCAGTTTATCAGCAGGCTGCCAGCTTTAGCATGGCAGCAGCAGATTACGAAAGAACACAAGGGAATCAGAGTAAAGCAAATGTAAAGCTTGTGTAAATTTCAGTTCCCATCCCTATCTAGTTCGTAAATGAATTAAAATACCACAGCAATTTATGTTTCAGCAACACAAATAAAATATATTGTAAGATGGAGAATGTTAAAAAGACACATATAAGTTAAAAAGACACATTATAGCGAAATACTTGTAAACTTACATTTGCAAATTGTAAATATGATTATAAGATATAAAAAAATAATCTCAAAAAAGAAAAGTAAGTCAGGGTAATTGGCGGAAGAATGGATTCTCCTTCCATTCTTTTGAAGTTATGTCTGAATTCACTTCAGTTGCTGCACAAGAATATTTTGGTGATGTCACAGTGAAGATTTATAAAAACCTTTTCCACATTAATAATTAATAAATATTTTGTCTAATTCTTTCCACAAGTATGAGGAATTTGATCTTTATCTGACAGAGTGCTTTGTATGCTTCACTGTCTACATTGTTTCGAGGAGAAGTTTGTGGGACACCCCCTTCAGTTTGGAAGAACAACAAGGTTATTGGCTTCATAGGGGCAAAAATTCCCTTTTGCTCCCTGCTGTATCTGACAGTAAGGAGCTGGAAATGGTTTGTTGTGACAATAAGGTACAAAAACCCAGTAGGTCAGTAGAAAGACAAAGACAGACCTGAACTGTAGAGAAACAGAGTGACAAATGGTACTTGTTTCCCAGTCTTTTCCCCTCCAATATGACTTTTCTGCATCTGCTTTCCCTGTGTACCAAGGTTCTTCCCTACAGTGACATCTATGACACTCCAGCTAAATAGAACCCCTTATGTGCTGCATTTTCTATTCTGTACAGATGGGAAAGGCAATACTAACTGAATTTGCAGTTGGTATGTATTCTTTTATTTTGCTGCAAAAAATGTGCAGCACTGAAGGTGGAAGAGTGGAAACCCACTCCGGAAAGCTGGAGAGATTTCTCATTACCAACCCTGAGGCATTTCAGGCATTTTAGTTTTTAACTGCCATAAACTGACAAATACAGAAGATGGATCACAATGCAATATATACCTAGTGAGAAAGTGAAGCAGGAAATTAAACGAACCATATCAAATATGGACGGGCAGGTAGCAAGGCAGAGCTATATATATAGGCTAAGTGTCTGCATGTGTAAATTTGAAAAGAACTGAAATTAGAGACAGCAACAACCAAAGAATAGCTTATGATCAACAGTCCAGTGTAGCTTTAATTACAATTAGATGTTTTAATTTAGCCAAGAGTAGCTCTATTCCTAGTTCAGAAGTTCAGCATTAATAAAAAACAATTAAAATGCATCAATCTTGTAAAGTCTTGGGGGATCTATGAAATCTATAAGGAAAAGAAATAGTGGGTTATGTCCTCTGCATAAAAAACAGTAATTCTTGCTGTATCATGTGCTTAAAGCCTAGAAAATGAATTTGGAAGTTATTAAGGAACTAAAGGCTGAAATTCTTACATCTGATTTTGTGGAAGAAAGTTAGTGATAGCACCTCATCCAGATTATTTATTCCAGATGTTACCAATGCACAGTGATACAAAACACAGGACAGACTGGTAGATTATGTGCTGCTTTGATATGTGGAGTTTAAATGGTCTGACCTTCATCTTTATGAATTTATTTTTGTCTGTTTCAAATTCAAGGACATAAACAAAGTTGTGTACATCTGAACTAAATACCAATCAATTAAAGCAATTTTGTAAAAATTAAAAGCTTTAAAACTCTTAGTGTCTCTGTTACACATTGGAGGTTTTGGACAAGCAGTCTAAAAATTACTTAGAAGCTAATTTATCTGCTGTGCATTTGGAACAATACTAGAATTATTTTTTTTAAAAAAGTTTTTGCATGACTAAAGAAAGAAATCAGGTCTGATTTTAAAATTAAGTATTTTTATTCCTCCTAAAGAAATTTAGTAAAAATTTTCAAACATTGCTGAAATAACTTAGGAAGTTATGTCACTTATTTAAAAAAAAAGACTTTGAAAAGGTGATGTGTATGTCCTATGTGATATCCTACCTGAAATGTTTCTGTTCCTTGGACTGTGTTACACCCTGGCAAAAAAATTTTGAAACCTTGTCAGGTATTAAGAACATAGTCATACTTTTTTTTTTTTTCCAGCAAATCTATTTAGATATTCTCTATACACCTACTCTTCTGTATCTTTGTTGCATTTTACTACATCTTGACGCGTGAATTAAAGCACTGAAATGTGTTTTAAAAAATTCATCCAGCTGGGAAAAAGAGATAATATGGGAGACACCAAACAAGTTGAGCGTTTCAGCTAGGTTTCAGTTTTAGAGAAAAAACAAAGTTAAAAAAAGAATATATGATCACAGACAGCTACAATGGTCTTCAAAAGCAAACAGCTCCTATGAAGATTTGGCAAACTGCTGTTCTACAACAAGATAATTAAGGCAAAGTGTTGAAGTTGGGCCATGGAATTTTTCCCCCCTCTATCTAGAAACATGGTAGAACAAAATTGTAACTTGATGCTTTCTATTTACCTGCTGTTATTTCATTAACAGGAATTCCCAGATTCTCTGAAAGAACAGACCTATCTGAAAGAATGGCATGTGAACAATACATTGATACAAACCATTCCAGCCTACATTGCATTATTTCAAAATCTGAGAGTACTGGAGCTGTCAAAAAATAAAATCAGCCATCTCCCAGTGGAAATTGGTAAGTTGGTTCAAATTACTCAGCTATTTATACTTATGCCATCTAAATATATTGCAGGGAAATGAGCATCCATGGATATTCTTATTCATTTACTGATACTTGTTTTCTCACTTGTTTCCAGTGTACAGTTTCCTCTAATTTTTTACAGCTCTCTGGCTGTAATTATACTTGTTGAATTGCGTACAATAACATGTGTAATATCGCTCAAACATGGGAAAAAAATGACACATTTTTGTTATCTAACTAGGAGGCAGTTATTGCTTGTATTCAAGTAGACTGAAAGTTCTTCCTGAGAACAGGTATTGTTTTATTTTCCTTACAAGTTAAGAAAAACAGAAGTATTATTGAATTGTATATCTTAAACAAGATGAACTGAAACATAAAATTGTATTTCTGATTCCTTTTTACCACAAAGTTGCATACAATTAATCTTTTGAATTTTATAATGAAGTCAGTAATTATCCCTATTTAATAAAGTAATTTATTCAATTTGGCATCAAGGTTCTTAGAGAAACAAATTCTTAACACTTACATGTTTTGGCATTTACTATTTTTAGCTACATAATAACAATGTTTGCCTCTCCTTTGTTTCCTGACCTTACAGTATAAAAACTTGTTTGAAAGACTGTAATGGTTTGAGAGGGATTTACTGGTCTTAATGTATTCTTGTAGTGTTGCTGTAACCAGTGGTGTCTTTGAGAGCTCAAGAAACTGGCTTCACTATGAGGCCCCTGTGATCGAGTCCATGCACCCAGGTGTACTAATTCCTCAGTCTTTGTTTTTAAGTGCAGTAGTCCTAAGCTTTCCTAAGGACAGGTACTCTTTATATACACTAAGAGCTAACAACTTTCAAAAAGAAGATAAAGACTAAAAACTCCACCTCCGTAGTTATCATGTCTAAGAAAATCAGGAAGAGAGAGCATCCAGAAACACAGAAATCAGTACTAGACTTTTCTACAGCTTTCTACTCTTTTTCTGCTCTATTAGTGGGGTAACACTAATCCTTTTGATTTATTTATTAATATTATATTTTACACAGAAAATTTTCCACTGATACTGAGATATGTTTTATAGTTTTAACCTGGCAGCTAAATAGACTAACAAATCATAAACAAGACACAAGCAGGAGATAATGGACATAAAATCAACACTGTTTTGTTGGCACTTTGACTGTGGAACTCAGATAGGTATATGAGTGTAATGGACAAACACCTTCTAACAGGTGATGTGGAAGAAAGGACATAGTTCCCTTCCAGAGTCTATCCTAAACCATTAAACATAAAGTTTTAAGGAGTCACTGCTTCACAACTGAGGCAGGTAAAGGCTGAGAAAATCTTTCTTCTTGTAATATTATCTAATAATGAAAATAATCCCAAAGAAAAGGTTGTTATGAATGTTAATAAAGTCTATTTACAGAATAAAGGCACAAAATGAGATTGTTCTAGCATAACCAATTCTCTGTTGCAGATAATGTAGAGCTCATATCAGACCTTTCTTGGGAAAAAGGAAGAAAGTTTCAAATGCTTCTAGTAGCAACCACTGTTCTTTCAACTGTGTTTAGATGATGTGATTTCTGTTCATAAGTAGCTCTCATGTTATTTGTATTTATTCACTTTCCCTCCAATAAGCTCACCTCTCTAGTTTATACCCAAGGTCTTGCTTTCTTCCTTTCAATGTTTTTATTGTTTTTTTTTTATATAAATGTTTGACTGGGAGGGCCAGTGAGTATTAGAAAAGTGTTTGCTGTAGGTCCTGCCCCAGACACAACGTTATAGCACTCATCATCCTCCTCTTAACAGTGAACTTTAGTTCAAAAAATTTTTCTTCAATGTTCATTAAATCAGGGTGGACATGATTGTACTAAACACTCATCTGGGGAAACCTGGGTTTGAACATTTGTTTCTGAGACAATTTAACAAATTTGATTAGCCGTAGATGCTATTTATACAACAATTCTGCATCACTACATTAATTCTAGTCTATTCAAAGACACAGATTCGCTGATGTAGTTTAAAAATAAATAATACAAAAAAGCCACTCCAGGGCTGTGCAACTGAACAGTTCAGCACTTTTTGCCAAAACTGCCGAATTATTTTCAGTCTTAGTGAATGTCCTGTCTTGATAGACCACCTTTTAGTATTTACTGGAGCTGCCCTCATTATTATGGCATAAATTAAAGAGAACTTTTAATCTCAATGTTTATAATGATCTCTTTGTTGACATGTAAGGTGGTATGCTTGCAAATCATTATGCTTTTACTTTGTGTATTATAGTGCATACAGACATAGACACCAATATGTATTGGAAATGTTAATATGTATTGGAAATGTTTGTTATTTTAATAAGTCTTTATTATACAAGGTCTTGGATATTTTGAGGCTTTTGGTTGCTGCTTCAAAATGAAACCTCTCAGACTTTAGTTATCTAGCTTCTAAATTACCACAGGGAAAAAAAATCGATGTGGTTTGGGAGCTCTGTCTAAGCAAGGAGTGAGAACTGGGTGCTAAATCAGAAGCTAAGGTCTCTGGAAAAATTAAGTGCTAAGGTATTCATAATTTTGTATTCTGTTTACAAAACAGCAGCAAGTAGGCAAATATCACAGCTAAAACATACTTGAGAGTCATGACGGGTGGTTGAAGTTGGCAGTGACACGTATGGTGTTGGATCTTTAATCTTCAGACAGCATTGAATCCAAGTTTAGACCAACAAATCATGCAGCAGAAGTTAAACCAGTGAGCCATGTTAGGGCTATCTTTGATTCCCACAAGAGACCTTTAAAGGTGTGTGAGAACAGGGGATGATAAGAATACTTTTTGCAGCAGTAGTCTCTGGACTAAAACTTCTGCAGTAACTGAAGCTCATGTTCCTGTTTTACCTGATTTAGAAGGCAATGCTCTACTCTGAAAGGCAAGAAAGACTTGAATTCATTCACAGGTATTTCAAATCACACTCAAAGCAATAATAACCTATGCACTTGAGCAGATAAAATTCAGATTAGAAGACAAATGAGAATAATTTTGATTTTATTCTTTCTGTGGAATAGCAAATATTTTCATAGGATGCAAGTAAACAAAATTGAAAAATGGAGTTGTCAAATCTGGTTTTACCAGGAATCACAGAAAAAATCATGAGCAGAGGTGTAGGTGGAGGATTTTCTTTGGCAATATCTTCTGGATGAGTTTGCAGTTCTGGCTCTGACTGCATGGCTGCAGTGCAGTCGCTGTATATCTGTTTCCACTAGTATATTAGTAGCTGTTATACTTGAAAATATCCAATAGAATATATTCCCATATCCACATAGGAAGTAGTGAACGGCATTTTCATGTGATCTCAAAGCTTTTGTGCTGGGATGGGATAGTGAGGCTATATCAGGACTTCAAGTCCTACAAATTTTTCATGAAACATCTCCAAGAGCTCTTAATAAAACCTTTGTACCTCATTATGTTCTCTCACCTTTCTGAAATGACAAATATTTACGAGGAGAATAATTGTACTTTTGAGACATATTTTAATAAGAAATCACAGGGATTTTTTTTCGGTCTCCTCCCTATCTCACAGTATAAAATTTCATTTGTGCATACCATTAATCCAATTTTCTAGAATTCAGAGGGGAAAACTAGTAAGTAATACAGATACCTGAAATAGCTTTTCCTATTAAGATTCCCAGTATGCTGATGTGTGCATTTCCAAGAAGAAAATATATATTCTCAGTTTAAATGCATTCTAGTTCTGAGGAGTTGCAGACTCATCTCTTACCCTTGCCATTTATTCACTATTGAATATTATCTGTCCAACAGTTCAGTCTTGTATACAACTGAGGAAAATTTTGTTTATATTCCCCATTTGAGGGAGAACTATTAAACATCTTTGTTGCAAGTTGACTGTTTTTAGGAGGATACCAGCTGCTTTAAAGCTAGCTGCTCAAATGATGGTTTGCTTATACTGGAGCAGTTGGTAAGCTCCTCAAAATTTAACCCTTGGTTAGTGCATCACAAAAGTACAAAATCGTACTTTCTATTGGACCAACTAGAGAAGAAATAATCCTTATTTATTAGTCTGGTTAATCTATCAAAGAAAGGGAATATTATACTAAAATGTAACACAAACATACTCCTTTAACAAATTTTAACATTATTCAGTCTTGCAAAGGCCAGTACTTTATTAAACTGAATTTTTTGGAAGGATTTTAAATAGTGCAATTGAGTGTTGAACTCAGAGCGTAAAGAATGCCATGAAAACTACTCATTACATAAATTATTTTTACCAAAAGATTCCTATCTATTGACATTGTCATATTGCTTTATGTAGCTACATTACATACAACAATGTTAGAATACACTCCTGCACAGAGCAGATTTGTATTAGCAAACTGTGATTTATTTCTCAGTATTCACTTGTGTCACAGCGGGAATGTTAGAGGCTGTGTACACCATTCTGGTCATGATGGAAAAGTTTTATTCAAGAAGCAGCTTTTTCAGTTTCTAAGCTGTTACAAATGTATTGTTCTATCCTTCCCAAACAGTTTACTCTGTGTTTATTTCTGACGATCAGAAAGTGTTTTCCAGCCTGGAGACTGAGCTTATACTCTGTTTTGCCTTTGGGAGATACACCTTTTTTGGGGGATCCCCAGGGAGATCAGAGACCATATTTCAGCTTGTCTGTTCACATGAAAAAAAGAAGCCATATAATTTTCTATAGAATTTGAAATCTACCTAAATATCTCCAGTTCAGGTCATTGCATTGCTGTTTTCACTAATCTCCTTTTCAGCAGACCTTCACCCTACATTTTTTTCCCAGAAGTTGTATCTCTCTAGCATTCAGCCCACAAGAATTTCTTCATGTTTTTCTACCTCTGTTTTGCTGCAAGGAAACTTTTTTCTTTTTTTTTTTTTTTTTCCTCAAGCTTTAGCTTTTTTATTTTTTGTTTGTAGTAGTCACTTGCAATTTCTTTCAGTATGCTTAAATTTTACTAATTGAACACATGAAGGTTGATTAAAGAATGAAATTTTACTAGCCCAGGATCAATCTATTACTGTGCTACAGCTTTTATAAGTCCTAGTGTCAAAGAAACGAGTTTTGCAACTTTTTTAGCAAAAGGAGTTCAGGAAGCCTTCATCCCTCCTTTGGCTGGATGTTTCAAACAGAAATCTAAAAAAAAGTAATAAATAATTGATGTTTAAGCTATTACTTGTAAGCTTGAACATCAATATCTCTTTTCAGATAAATCAGAGGCAATGTCGCTGATTTAACAAAGAAGATGGAAGTAGGAGACTATTTGTCTTGGCCCATAGGAAGCTGCTATCAGGTCATTGCAGATCAATACAAAGATTTGTTTTGTATTTTACTCCAGTTTATACTAGTAGATCTGTGCATTGAATAGGATCTCTGTAACCCCATCTTATTTTGCCTCTGACACCTTGATAGTAGCACTAATGTAGGCTTATCTAAATGGCGAAGTTGCATTACCATTATTACTATGCTGCATTGCACATGAGAAATTATAGAGTTTAATTACTGGTTTAAATTTTTTTAAATACTGAATTAAAAATTTAAACTAAGAATAAATACTCTCTTAGGCAACAACTATGGCATTGCAGCTCCCACTTAAAAATAAAGTATTCTTAATTGTGTAACTGCCAGGGATTTCATTATCGCTTTTACTGCCTCTCCTTGGAAGACACAGAGATGTTAGCTGTTTAACTCCCTAATTTGCATTTTTTATAGAACTGAAAATTCAGTGCCATTAAGCATAGTTAACAACAGTGTTATAGCAAACCCGATCCTATTATTATTACTTTTAATTGAGAAGTTTTGCTTGGGTATTGTTTGAATGTGGAGGTGGCAGGTGTGGCAGTCAAATCCTGCTCCACATTTGTGCAGCTGTGAAGGGGTTGTCTGCTCCTCCAACTCCTCCTAAGGCTGCCTCAAAGGCTGTGCTGCATGCTCATTAAACCTGGTGGTGGCTGGGCACCATACCTAAAAAAGTGGAGAACTTGTGCATTAAGAAGCTGTAAGTAAGTCCCTAAATACAGATTAAAGGGTAGTGAAAGTTGTTCATACTACCTCACCACCCCCTCACCCCCCAATCCCCCAACTGTTATTGCAATGAACTCCAAACGTGGGTGAGAATGTCTGGAATCTTACTGACAATGCTTATGGCATTTTAGGGTTATTCAGGGATTTGGTTGCTCCCCAGTTTTGCACTCATTCAGCCAAGCTACCTGGATTTGAGAATCTTGAATTGCCTTGAATGTTGTCTTACAGTCACATATGCGCTCTTTCTCTGACAAAAATATCCTAACAGCCTTATTTACAGGTCTAGGGGAAAAGGAGAATGGCAGTCTTGTTTCTTTTGTCTGAGAAAGAAAAAATCTCAGTTTGTAACCTGGATAACCATTCAGACAACTCATATAACCTAATTCTATCTCTGTGTAGATTGTTGATTGCAAGAATTTTAAACAGTTTTTTAGAAGAAGGAGTAATTAGAGACCTGCAGCTGAATAGAAACTAGATTGAAATTGAAAATGTATGACAGAAAAGCAAGGTGTGCCCAGCTCATTTGGTTTCTGTTTGTCTTTTAGGAAGATGATTGAGCTTAAAGTAGTAGATCTTGTCTGTCTGGCATCCCATAAAGTATTTGATACTGTGAACTATGGAAAATAAGTGTTTGAATCTAAGAAAATGGGCTTTGATACAACAATTGTAAAAATGAGCAAAGGACTTGTTAAAGCAGAGGCATCAAGGCACTTGTCCGGAAAGAAAAGTCATCAGTAAGGAGGAAGGTCAATTGTGGAGGATCTCAAGGATCAGTCCGGAGTTTAATTAGTAATTATTTTGAGGAACTAGGCTACTGAAATTTTCTTTTGACACAGTTTGGTTGTCATTGTTGCTCCATAAACAGGAGAAAATATGAAAAGCTGGATGAGTAGGTTGGCTTCCAGAAAAGTAGATATATTAAATTAATTATTACAGAGCTCAAGATCATTCAACATCAGGAATTAATAATTTGTGCAGCAAGTGAAGGGCTCATTAAATGCAAATAATTGAAGAAACAAAATTCCTAATCTAACAGTCACAGGCAATGCAGTATGATAATACATGAAGTTGTGGTCACCCAGATTCAAGAAAAGTTATTTCCTGTGAGAAGAGATACAAAAGAAGTCTATTAGGACCATTTGAGGCAGGGAATTCTTATTTTGTGAGGTGTGATTATAAGAATTGGTTAGTAAAATAAATTCTGATATGTCTGCTGCCTATGAAAATATCAGAGAAGTAAACACCAGGGAAGAAAAAAAGATATTTAAAGATAAAATTGACAAAAGAATTAATAGTCATAAAACTTCTACAAATCAATTCAGACTGACAATCTGCAGACAGTTCCAAATCATGAGTAGGATGAAACTCTGTAACTTTGTTTTTCCATAAGAGCAGTGTATGTCAAAAAGGAAACTAATTTTAAGATGGAATATGGCAAATCAAAAAATGGAATTATTGGAAGTGGTGGTGTAAGGGTTTATCCAGGAGGTCCTGGTGTGTCCTGTGAATCTTATGGTCCTAGAGGGAGGGTTAATGCTTGATTGCTCAGCTGTCAGATCGCATAATTTAATCCACTGGAGAGCCTAGAGGTGAAAAATAGCCATTATACAGCACTGCAATAGATTGCCCCCCGTAGGCAGATCTCAGCAAACCATATTCTACTCACCTATGTTGTCCTGAGTTTGTTATCAGAATAAATTCAGTTGTAAGACTCATGGCTTTTTCTAGCAATTTTCATAATCTTAGCTACAGCAATTACTAGCAATTGACTGTAGATTCTGTAGTGCACTTCTGTCACTTTAAAGAGCGATTATACATGACAAGACAAAGTGTCATGTATCTTGTACTTTCTTGCACCTGCAAGCTGGGACATATTGTGAACACTGGCATATATGTTAGAAACTGTGAACGGAGAAAAAAGCACGCAAAGCCATGGTTTCAGAAGGCAGAAAAATCAGAAAGGGCAATTGTGTTCATCTCCATCATTCTGCCCCAAAAAACTTAAATTTTTGTGATGTTTTTATTGTAAGAAATTCTGCTCCAGGTCTCCTAGTTACACACTGAAGATACATCACCTGAGCAGTTAGACAAGAAGATGACTAGGATGCTGGTGATGCTAGATGTCTGGTCTACATCAGTTCCTCAGCTGCTAATGGAATTGAAAGCTAGAAACTTCAGTGGCTGAAATGTTAGCAAATATGTTTGTTGTTGGTTAACACTTGTAGGCAGCTAGACACCACACAGCTTGCTGAGCCTCTCACAGATGCTTTTTCAGTTTCCCACAGAAGGATGGGGAAAGAATTGAAAGTGCAAAAGTGAGAAAACTCATGCATCAGGATGAAGACAGTTTAGTAAGTGAATAGAAACAAACAAAAATACAAACAAAAAAGTGATGTAAAAGTGGTCACTCACCATCAGCTGACCAGTGCTCAGTCCTTGAGCAATAGCAACCTTGGATAACCCCCTCATTCCTCCCCCCCTCCTCATCTTTTACTGCTGAACATGATGTTATATGCTATAGTATATTCCTTTGGTCAATGAGGGTCCAGTGTCTTGGCCTTGTCCCCTCCCATCCTCTTGTCTACCCCTGTCTGCCTCACTGGGGCCACAGAGTGAGAAATGGAGGTGGCCTTCATGCTATGTAAGCTCTGTGCAGCCATAATGAAAACATTGGTGTATTGTCACCACTGTTTGGTCACAAATCCAAAACACAGCACTATATGGGCTGCTATGAAGAAAAATATCTCTATTCCAAACAGACTCAGTACTATAACCCTTTGCCAAAAGAGAAGACAAAACATTCTGGTACTAATAAGTAGGTAGATAATTTTTATTTCCAATGGGATTTGCTCTCCTTCATTGAGGGATTAATTGGATGAGGAATTAATTTGCAATCCTCTGATTATTTTATTTTAAGGTAGTTCTGCCTCAGTGGTTATTTAGTTGTGATGAGGGGGTCTGTTGATGTTTGTACCACTTAGCATGTCATGTAATACCTTCATGGGTCTACATCATGAAAACAAACCTGTTGAGGCTTTGTGGTGGGTAGACTAAACTTTTGTTACGTTTTTTGTGCTTAAAAATCCAGAAATAAGGTGATTTACATATTTGCATAATTTTTTTGCTTCTATTCTTCTCTTGCACCAGCCTCAGTGACCCTTGTGGGACAATAATGTACTGCCAAAACAATGCCTATTGTAGTCTTACAGAAAATTTTGCTTCTGCTATTTTAACTAAAGGAGCACTTCATAGTGAAGATTATGCAACACTATAAATCAAAGAAATAGAAAATACACTGTGACTAAATCTAGCCTAGAACACTATAAGTGCCTTGAAATTAAGTGGGCAAGGATGATAAATTGCACTAAAGAAAATAACAAAACAGATGCACACATCCGTTATTTTTTATATTCAAAATTATGCAATGTTGGATACCAAAGACAGAATTCTTGATGCAGTATGTTTAGTAGGAGTGATTGTTTCCAGTGAACAGGTTCTATAAAAAATACTCTGATGATTTTCAGTTAGCAAGCAAGTTTTCTAAAGTGACCAAACCAAAAGCCAGCTTCTGTAGTCCCAACTGAGGTCAATAGGTATCTCATTGATGGTAGAATCAAGATCTTTGCAAATCTTTGCTACCTCCTTTCAAACACTCAACAAAAGCATTGATGATTATGGGAAGTTGATATGGCTGTAACACAACACTTTTACACCTCCACAATGTTAGTGACCATTGCAGAAAATATTTATTAACCTCTTTAAGGAGCTGTTTTCTTTATTAAGCTCAGTATGCCTTCTACTTTTGTTTCTCCCTGTATGTGGGGGTTTTTTTGTTTGTTTGTTTGTTTGTTTTTTTTTGTTGCACTGATTTTAATTATCTTTCCCTCACAGGCAGTTTAAAAAACCTTAAAGTGCTCAATGTGAGTTTTAATAATTTGAAGTCAGTTCCTTCAGAATTGGGTGATTGCGAGAATCTGGAAAAACTGGATTTATCTGGAAATATGGAAATAACAGAGCTCCCATTTGAAGTAAGATAACAAACTGTTTATTCCATTTTTTAAATTTGCTTTATAAGGTATTTTAGCACAGTCTTATAATCTTTTCTTAACAGATTAAATAACATTCCTTGCAGCTTTTAGCAGTAATGTTTTAGTAGTAATATCACTGAAAATGTCTTAGCAGCAGTTAAACAGGACTGAACTTCTTTAGTTTGGTTTTCAAGTGACTAAATTTTGCTTGTATTTATTCTGACATATGAAGGAAGACATGATCCCAAAGGGGATTTGGCCAGTAGTGATAAGAAGAAGGCTGTAAATAGTTATTTTCTGCAAAAGTAAAGTGCATGTTAACAGTCAAATTTGCATATGAACCTTCATTTGTTCCCAGTGTCTGTTTTCCTTTAAGAAGAGTATGGATGGGTCTATAAACAACACTGCATGTTGCTATGAGCAGACATATCTATCTGAAAGGGATATTATGTGTGAAACATGGTATGAATACATAATAAAGACTGAGAATAGGACTCCCAGGAATGTACCAGCATTGTTTATTGTGCTGGATGCACAAAAGCTCTCTGGCAAAGCTGGTCTGAGACTTACTGTTCACAGGGAAATGAAAACATTGTCTGGTACCTCACCACAGTTTCTTCAGATGTCATCTGTATTTCTTAGGTTCTTGATACCTTGATTCCTGAAGGATAAGTGGGAGGAGCTTTAGGGAGAAGTGTCAGGGTCTTCTTTACTGATTCCTACTTTTTATCTAAACACCTGTTACAGGCAATTTACAGGCAATGTTGGGGTGCATTTAAGTTATGCAAAACCTGGTTTGGCCATGCTTACATTCTGTTCTGAGGAAATGCAAACAGTAATACTTTCTTCTCTGACTTTTCATTGCGGGGTAGTTTATCTGAATAGGATTGTTAAAAAAATATATAAAGGAAACAGAAACATAGGGGGAATATTAACTTTATATCATAAGTGGACACAGCATAAAAATGCTAGCAACAGCACAAATAGTTCAGGTTTCCTTTCTCCTTTCTCTCCCCCTCCTTCAGACAGCAAAGGTGAGGGATAAACCAGATAAAATTTAATTGGTAAAGAGTAACCATAATAGAATCAGAAACACATAGATCCTGAACAGGCAAAGGAATTGAATATAAACCCCTAGGAAAAGTGTGTATAATCAAACCTGTGGACTACAATAATGAATTTAGCCCCAATTTTTGGTTCATTAAAATCAGTGAGTATTCTCCCAGTTGCTTCTAAAGGCCTTGTAGTGTGAAGGCTTATCCACCTCCATGCATTATGGGTACCCTTTGCATGAAAGCTATCTGTGCATGTAAGTCTTTCCAGGGCTGAGTCCTAAAAGACCAGTGTTTCTCTTGGAAAGCTCAAAAATTTTGTACCCTTCTTCCAGTGTCCTATTCAATAGGATTTAAAACCACTAAAACTTAGTGTAGGCTACTGGGTAATGGTTCACTTACAATCTATGGGAAAAAACTGAAGCTGTGCAAATGACTTTACATAACAGCAAAAACTGGAAGGACCACCATGTGTGCAGGGTGTAAAAGGTCAAGAAGAAAAATATTGGCATTGTCTATTATGTTTCCTTGTTTCTCTGGAGGCCAGCACTTAATTTATACTTCTAGTGACCTTGGAGGTAGGCTACATAAAATCTTCCAATTTAGTTTATAAAATCAGTTTCCAAGAATCAACATCTTAAGGGCAGCTTTGGAAGCTGAACACACATTTAAAAGAACACTATTGTCAAATAACTGAAAATGTTGCACAGTGTTTGCCTTTTGGTGTACACAATATGGCTGATGTTATTCAGAGCAATTGTATCAGTATCCTTGCTAATGCAATAGCTGTCTGATGTTTGATTCTCAAATGGGCAAAAGGTTGTAGTCACTAGCAGGTAACTATTGCGTGAATTAAAATATTGAATTAGTCTTAACAGTCTAAAAAAGTAAAACAGAAAGATACTGTGAAGTGTTGTGGTGGGCTAACTTTGGCTTGTGGCCAATTTTGTACTTGTACTCAGTTTCATCCCCTACTTCAGCATGGCATCAGGAGATAATAGGATAAGAAAGCTCATGGGTTGAGATAAAAGACAGGGAGATGTTTACTACTGGTAGCAAAACAGACTGTACTGGGGGAAGACTAATTTATTTGGGTAGTGGGAAACAAAGACCTTAAACCAACATCTTTCCTTCCACCTCTCCTAAGGTCAACATCACAGTTTAACACTGGGCTGGTAGTTTTATGAATGACAGAGGATAGAAAAAAGGCAGAGGTACTGAATGCCTTCTTTGCCTCTGTCTTTACTCCTGCAGGCTTTCCCCAGGAGCCCCTGATCCCTAAAGCCCCAGACGAAGTCAGGATAAAGGAGGAGTTTGCATTGGTAGATGAGGATTGGGTTAGGGATCAGTTGAGCAATCNAATCTGGACATCCATAAATCGATGGGTCCGGATGGAATGCACCCAAGGGTGCTGAGGGAGCTGGCAGAGGTCATTGCTAAGCCACTCTCCATCATCTTTGGTAAGTCATGGACAACAGGAGAGGTGCCTGAGGACTGGAGGAAAGCAAATGTCACTCCAGTCTACAAGAAGGGCAAGAAGGAGGACCCGGGTAACTATAGACCGGTCAGCCTCACTTCCATCCCTGGTAAGGTGATGGAACAACTTGTTCTTGGCACTATCTCTAGGCATATCAAGGATGAGGGGGTCATTAAGAGCAGTCAACATGGCTTTACCAAGGGTAAGTCATGTTTGACCAACCTTATAGCCTTCTATGAGGAAATAACTAGGTGGATAGATGATGGTAGAGCGGTAGATGTGGTTTATCTCGATTTCAGTAAGGCATTTGACACTGTCTCCCACAGCATCCTC
>VZRW01002864.1:1097-35010 GCA_013398125.1 Aegotheles bennettii
CCCTAATCCCCCCCCCGCCGCCGCCCCTCCGCCCTTCTCCCGGTTTTTGCTTTGAAATTAAAGCCCTGGCTGGACCCCTCTCCCAGTCCGGCCACATCTCCATCGCTCACCCTCTTCCTCTTCCCCCTGCAGCCGCAAAACTCAGCCTAAACCCGCACCGCGACCCCGATTTAGTTTTTCTCACTTTTCCACGCCTAAAATTCACCCAATCCTTCCCCAAAAAAGCCCCACGGAACGGAGAGGGGGGAAAAAAAGCGACCCTGAAATTCTTTCCAAGATGTCAAGTTGCTCCCAAAGTCTCCTCATCCCGGCGCAGCTCCGAGCCGGGGGCTTCAGCAAACGAAAGAAAAGACTCTTTCCTCCCCTCCGCCCCAAAACCGCCAATTCCCGAAGTTTTAGGAGGAAAAATGCCGGGCAGAGCTGAGCGGGACCGGTTCAGAGCCCCTCGCAGCCCCTTCTCCAGCGCATTCCTCCAGCGCGGCAGTAATTCAATTATTTGCCTTTCATTTGCTTAGATGGGGGGAAAGAGCCTGGGAATAAAGTTGAAAATTAAATGTTTCTGCTCTCCCAGCACCGGGGGAAGATTAAACTAAAGAACCCGAGCCCGGAGTCTCTGCCTTCCCCGCCGCTCTAGGGTTACCTCGCCGGGAGAAAAATATCTCACATCAAACACAGCATTTGTTTTCCCTCTCCCTCACCCCTCTCTCCCGAATTGGGGTAAGATTTGACACTTTCAAACAACAAAAAAAAACCCCACACGAAAAAACTTCACTTTCTCCTCCACCACTTGCTGCCAACTCCGGGCAGCCCATAAGCACAGAGCTCCCTTATTATTATTATTATTATTTATCTTTAGTGGAGCGATGCGGTGGCATGTGGCAGGAGCCCCTCAGTTCGTTTCGGGGATAAGGGGGTGACAGGGGACTGTCACAGCCGGGACACACACGCACACTCTCACACTCCTGCTGGAAAGCAATTTCACAAATAATTTTTCTAACAATTAAGGAGTGTGCAGGGGTGAAATGGCGATTTCACATGCAGATCTGGGGGCCCGGGGGGTGTTACCTGCGCACCCGAGCAGCCAGCTGAGAACGGGGAAAACCCCTTTTTCATTTCATTTTATTTATTTATTTTATTTTTTCCTCTTTTTTTTTTTCTCTCAGTGCTCTGCTTCATTACCCATGTTCACAAAAGAGAGACCCCTTCTTTTCTCTCCTGGGAGCAGCGAGCAATAGATTAAAACAAGCATCAATCAGGAAAGGAGCAAGTAACTGCTTAAAGGAACAGGGGCAGAATTCCTCCCCGCTTTCCCCTTTCCCTGCGCATCTCCATGGTTTCCTAAGGTATGTTTCTGGTTGATAAATGCCGTATATCGCTATTCCCTTTGGAAAAGCGGCTTGTAAATCAGCGCTGAAAGCCAACTCATAAGCAGAACGGAATGAGGTTGGCTTTTTTTTTTTCTTTAATATTTTTAAGGAGCCCCCAGCATCCATCCCCTGCATCCTCCGGGAGAGGAAGGGGCTTTTCAAGTGCGAGGTGTTAGAGATCTCTTTAGAGGGGGCTCACATCGCCAGGCTGGGGTGGAAAAGGGCTGTATATCCGATTTCTCCACTTCAGAAGGATACACACAGGTTAGCTAAGCCTGCCTAGAAAAATCACCAGGGCATGAGCGCTGCACCAGGGACTAACAGCCCCAAGCATCAATTATTATTAATTATGTTTCTCTTCAAAAAGAAAGTCCTACTTCTTTTTTTTTTCTGGGATACCATCCCATTTCTAGAGCGATGCAGGTCTAGAAATAAGAAATCCACTTAGAAGATAAACCAGATGCATCTCATCTGGTCAACTGAAACCTGAAGAATTTGATCACATTCCCCCCCCCCAAATAAAAAAACCCACTCGGGGATGAATAATTTAATGAAAAGTTGCTACCTTCTGCAATTACAAGAAGATTACTAATGTGGGAAGGTTTTCCATTTGAGATCCTGGAGTAATAAGCATTATTTTTTTAAGCGATTATCCAATAAATCTCTCTTTAAAGGGCGATAAATCCACCTTGAAAACCGGGGATTTAAAAAAAATATTTCTGAGGGACTTCCGCATTTTTTAAAATGACCACTGAAAAAATCGTGAAAGGAAGAGTAACACATCCAGCCTGAAGTGTTTGTTTTTTCAGAAAACCCAGAAAGGAGAGAAGGAATATTTGCAGCAGCAAATGCAGGCTCAGGGAAAAAAAATGGGCTGCTTGGTTAAAAAGGTGGCTGAGAGCTGGAAAAGCAGCTCCAGGACTGGGGAAGCCAAGTCCACCCACCCTCAACATCACCAAAAATTCAAGTTTTCTTATTGCATTAAAGCACAAAAGTTGCTGAATGAAGCAAATGGGATTTGGGTGCAGATACATGGTGCCTGATCCCATTCAGCATCCCTGAGCCACTGATGCAGAAGTCCCAGGTCTCAGAAGATCCCAAGTGTTAGTGGTCCTTTGGCAAGGGAGCTCCTCAAAGGCAGCTATAGGCAAAAAATGAGCTGCATTTATCACCAAGATCTGCTGCTGGGTGCAGGTGGGTTAAAAGCAGCAAAGAGGGTGGGGAATGGAAATTTAAGGTCTTTGCTTGGTTCTCCAGCCCTAGAGCCTGGCCCTTAGGTTGCATACGGGTGTCTCATTCTCCTCTTTCCTCAGGGGAACAAAGCTCTGCTTATTTGCCAGAGATGTTCTTAACTTCATTGCTGAAGGAAAAAAGTTCCGGGCAATCACACCAGGGTTTTTTTGAAGCCCTAAAACAGGGAGAAAAGAGTTTCTTTTAGAAAAAGTCCTGGAAGTGGAAAAGTTTGCACTTTTTTAATGCAGGGTGCTCCCACACCATCAACACAGACCCTACAGCTTTGCAGGGAGCTGGGTTAGCCACAATGGTAATTTGTGCATGTAACAGGAATTAATTTCTTTTTTCCCCCCCTAGGGAAGGCAAGGCCCAAAATCAAGAATAAAACTCTTCCAACTCTGCTCCCCATCAGGATGCCAAACAAAAGGCAGAGTGTCACAACCCCACCAGGCTCCTCGGATCTGCCTCGCCACTGGGTCAGGTTTAATTTGCCCAGGGTGCAGTATTAATAGGATGTAAGCTGCGCCCTTGAACAATTACCTTATCAAAGCATAACATCTACGGAATGAGCAAAGTATTTTCATTAAACAAATCAAAATAATAAGGCTGGCAATGGCCTTGTTCATTCTTTGAACTTATAAGTGGCTTTAGAGATATTCAACAGTACCGCACCAACTTCTATTCCACTGGTAGTCCCTGCTTAGTTTTTCTAAAGAAGATTAACTACTCCTTGCTAAAAGGCTCAGTTCTACTTTTGTCAGGGTGCACAGACTAATTGGGTTTTCCCTGCATACAACGGGATTCCTGTACTCCCACTACTGGCCTCACTTCCCATTTCCCATGGCTTTTCCACACAGGGAAAACACTTTCCTCCTTGCATTCTATTTGTTATGTTAGAAGTAACAGACCCAAATAAGACCTGACCATGCAGGGAGAGCAACCAAGTTGAGAGATGCTGTTGGAGCAGAATGAGGGTGCAAGCAAGAGGGGATTTCCCTCACTTGTACCTTCCTGGAGTCTAGCAAATCGTATATTTCAAGGGAATAGGCTGCTAGAGAAGGTGACAGGGGACACAGCTTGTCCCAGGGGGAGAACACTGCTGCTGAGCACCTTGGGGCCAACACACTTGAAGAGAAGAGAGGAGAGCCCAGGAGCAAAGGGGATGGTGATTTTAGGGTGCCTGTCTGTTTGGGACACAACTTCAGGCATGCTAAAGCTGGATTTGCAAAAGAGAGCAGAGCACCTGCCCTCAAATAATTCAAGCTGCCTCCACACTGGAAATACATCCAAATCCCTCTTTATCTGGCTCATAACTCACCTGTTCCCAGATTAGTCCCACTCCAGCACTGAGGGCCAGAACATTTCTCACCCCCATAAAGACATCACTCTTCCTTCCTTCCACTGGGGGTAAAAAAAGTGCACCCAGATGCCTGTATCTAACAGCCCAGCTACTCTCCAAGCTCCTGCAGCTGTCTGGATTTTCTAGGAGCTGAATCCACTGTAGTTGAAGCCCTTTACATAGGCAAGGGAGACATCAAGCTGGATGAAGCCCTTGGAGAACCAGGTAAAGCAGAGCACAGGGCTTGGGTCTCACAGGAGGCTGCCAGCACAGAGGAGACCATGGCAGCAGCAAGAAGTGATGAAGGGGAGAAACAGCAAAAGGTTCAGTTTGGTTTTTCCTGAAGTGTAAGGAATCAGATGGAGCCAAGCTGCATATTTGTCTGGGTGAATTAAAAGCACAATCCTCTCTTCCCAGAGGGAGCAGTTGCTTCATATTTATACATTTAGTCTTACAGGTGTAAAATAGCTTCCCTTTATGCTTATATAATAATTTTTTCATTTGAATTTCAAGGCTTTATTCCCTTCTTTGGATTCAAGTCTCCTACCTGAGCCTGATTCTCCGTATTGCCATTAATTCCTTCATCACAGAGATGAATTCCATTTAATTCTCTATAGCAGTTGTTAAGGTAGATCAAAAAGTGCATTTGCAAAGCTTTCTTCCCCTTTTCCCTTTCAGTTTCCAGCTCACCTGTGTCCTGAAAAGACTTGAATTTGAAGCCATGGCACTATTCCCCACCACTTCCCCTCACTGCAGAGGAGAAATGGATGGACAGGAGAAGCTATTCCTCATCCCACACAATTCACAACAGGGGCAGTTCAGCCTGCCTGGTGTTAATGAGGTTAATTAATGATGCTAGCTGCAGATACAGCTTACCTACTCCACCAGGTGAGTTACAACTAACTGAAGCCTGGCCCCAATTGAGCTGAAAAGCTGAGACACCAGCAGAAGCCAAGATTTCCATAAGGAAGAGGATGAAAGCAAGGAAATGGAAAGATTTAAGGAAAAAATTTCACCAAACACACAGATTTTAGCAATGCCAGACCTGCCCTCCCAATTAAGCATCTTTAGTCAGCTCACAATGAGAAACTAAGCTAAGCCCCACTGACTCTATCAGATAATTCCATTTCTGATGGAAAAAGGCTTTTTTTTGAGGGAAAAGGGAATTATGTGTGATTTAGTGATTCAGGGCAGGTGACTATAGCCATGTGGTACCCCAAAGCCAGCACATCTTTCCACTGTGCTGTATGGAAACACAGCAAGAACAACTCAGGTAACAAATACATTGATAAAAATCAAGAAACAATAACAATATGAGACTCCCACAGACCACATCAGCCTTCAAGAAAAAGTATATAATATAATTATAGCAGGCTTACTGCTGTAACTTCAACATTACTCAGAACCTCCTCATTTAAAATTGCTTTTTATTCCCTTTTCAGTTCAGGTCAAGCATTTAGCTCTAGCATTGTAAAAGTGGAGCTGCTTGGTTGCCAGCTATAACATTGCCCAAATGCATTGCTGCAGCAATAAAAGAAGAGAAAAGAAGGTAGCTGGAAGCCCTTTTTCTAATGCTTAATTAGAGGATTGAGAATTAAAAACCCACAGCTTACCTTCACTACGACCAACAAACCATTGTTATACACATTAATCCAACATCATATTGGTGCTTTAAGTAAATATTTGATGACATGGAGTAAAGCACCTCCTAAGGACTGCACACCAGGATGCTGTCCAAGCCTAGAGAAGGGGTGCTGAGTTATCTGCTGCTCTTTATAGTGCCAGAGCCCTCTCTGGAACCCATCATATAGGGGGCACAGCACACCTGGCTGGAGGTATGGGCTCCATGTGTGAGTACTTGTGGGGCTGAGTGGGGAGGTGCTCAGAGTTTGGTTCAGTTGCTTTGGGGCTTGCAGGGAGTGTAGGTAAAGGATAAAAGCTCTTGGGGAGTGCTTAATGTAATCCTAAAACTTATTTTAAAGCCTACTAGAAAGCCTTAAAGAAAGAAGGTGTATGCAAAGTAGCAGAAGAGGTCAAGACTTACAAGCTCTAGGAAGCTTCATTATTTTTCTGGGCTGGTTTCTACAACCCCAAGGTAGGTGTTGTGTAACTGCTCAGGCTTTTTTCTTTCAAAAGCTGTTAATTCTATATTTTCATTATTTGTGTGTTTGGTTTCTGAACTCAGATAAGCCTTCTATAAAAACTCTGGAAGTTGTTAATAAATAGTAATGTTTCTTTCAAAAGTTATGGGTTTTTTTTGTTTGTTATCCTGAATTTTATGTGGCTGAACTGAATATTTACTGCTCTCCTGTTGTAAGGGTTTCTGAGCTGGGTGGTGGTAGGTTAGTGCTGGGAGGGCACCTCAGGTGGAAGAACACATTGTAGTAAGTAACATTACAGTGAGTAAGGTAGTAGTAAGTAAGGTGGAGTCTCTCTAGGTGGTTTTAGACAGGCTGGAAAGGCTTTTTCTAGGAGGGGCATTTAGGAGAGGGTGTTCCTGAGTGTCAGCAATGCAGGGAAAGATGTGGATGCAGGGACAGGCTGAGCTCCCTAGGAATATTTATTACATTAGCCATGTATTTTTTTTATAGTCATCTAAATATTGCTGGATGAGTAGTGGTAGTCTGAAGCAAGCTGGTTTAAAACCAACACAAGCTGTTATTGCTGAGCATGTTTTAATCCTAGGGAGGCTGATTTGCAAACTTTCCCTGTAGTGGTGGGAGAGAGGGTCCTTCTGGTTGAGAGGCCTGGATTTATCCTTAAAACAATTGATTTAATTCTCTGTTGGAGATTGTTATTTAACTTTGATAGGACCTTTTAGCAAAAGCAGGGTAATATTTCTGTTATCTTCTCGTGGCCTGGTGCATGAGCTCTATAGGACAATGATGGTTTGCAGATTCTCCCAGGGACCGCTCCTGAGTTTCCAAAGAGTTGTAATTCTGTAGTTTCCCTGGTGTGACTTGCATGAGGCTCTGCATCTCTCCCAGAAAGCCAGTTTGAATTTTGGATGCTTCCAGTGCTGAGGAAGAGCAAAACAACAAGCACAAGGGGGAAGAAAAGGTTAAATCCCACTGAGCAAACCTCCAATTCCCCTCTTTCATTCCCACCAGGTAGCTTCTAATTACTCCAAGAGGAAAAAGGTCAGGAGGTGGGAGGAGGCTGCCACAATAGGGAGAAAAATGGTTTATTAGCTACTAAGTTAAGGGCTCCCACCCCCTGCCTGGGCGTATCCCTGCACCCCGCTACTCTCTGCAGGCTTAAGACTCTCAGCAATGCTGAGCTATTTCTTGTAGACGATACCTTTGATGGCCAGGTAGCTTTATAAAGTGGGAAAAAAGTGCCTATATTGGTTGGTTTTGTATCAGTTAATGCCAGCTTGTGATTTCCATCTGAATTTAGATGAATGCAATGCCATTTGCTTGGGCAGTATTGCATGGAGAAGAGCAGTGTTCTCCTCCTTGGAGCTGCTTTTGGTTGGATTAATGGTGCACATGGAGCATGGAAACGATGTCTCTGTCTCCATCTCTGGCCAGAAGTGCTTGGGTTGAGGGATTATTTTCTTCCCATGCAGGCAGTAGTGGTGCATCCTGCTTCTGTAAGATGATTTTTCTGAGTGTTATTGTAAGACCTCCCTAAATTTGAGATGAAGTTGTTTGCTTTCCTCATGTGAGACTTGGTGGTGTCTTATCTTCCTTATAAAATGTATCTTTCTGGCAATTTTTTCCTCATCTATCGTAGTGATTCCACCAATTCACAGTGAGACAAGACATTAAAGGGGGAAAAAAAAATCATCCCAGTCTAAGAAATGCATATTTTTTTTGTCTGAAGGAGATAAATCTTCAAGAAACACAGAAAGAAATTTGCACGCAGCTCAGCCTCGTAGTGCTTAATCTCATGCAATAATCGCTGCTGCTTGGGTTGGCAGGAGAATAATTAAACAGATATTAAAATTGCAATCGGCTGTCACTGAAATCTAATAGGAACCCTGAGTGATCAACATCTGAACTGCTGGCTCAGGGGGAGAGGTCAAGGGGACCTTACCTTGGATGGATTTTCTCCATTCCTGGTGCAACAATCATAGAATCATTATGGTTGGAAGGGACCTCCAGGGTCAACAAGTCCAACCTTTATCCCACCATATTCCTAACCATCAGACCATCAGACCATGGCCTCAAGTGCCTCATCAACCCGTTTTTTGAACACCCCCAGGGACGGTGACTCCACCACCTCCCTGGGCAGCCCATTCCAGTGCCCAACCACCCTTCCAGTAAAGAACTTCTTCCTAATCTCCAACCTAAACTTCCCCTGATGGAACTTGAGGCCATTTCTTCTCGTCCTGTCATCAGCAACCGGGGAAAAGAGACCAACACCAGCCTCGCTACAACCTCCCTTTAGGTAGTTGTAGAGGGCAATAAGGTCTCCTCTCAGTCTCCTCTTCTCCAGGCTTCTCTCTCCTCTCCAGCCTGGATCTGAAGTTGGAGAGCGGTGATGGGGTTTGCATCATTGTGAACTCTGCCAGGGGGATTTAGGTTGGGTGTGAGGAACAATTCCTTCCCCAAAAGGGCTTCCCCTGGCCCAGGCTGCCCAGGGCAGTGGTGGGGTCCCCATCCCTGGAGGTGTTTAAAAGCTGGGTAGATGTGGTGCTGAGGGACATGGTTTAGTGGTGGCTTTGGCAGTGCTGGCTTAATGGTTGACCTTGATGATCTGAAAGATCTTTTCCAACCAAAATGATTCTGTGATTCTATGACCTCCCACAGCACATTGAAGATGCTCCTGCCTTAGTCGAGTCTGGTGCTGAGGTGTCAACTGTGTACAAAGTCCAGAAGAGCCTTTGCAGACTGGCTTTAAGTGTGAAAAGCTGCTTGAAAACAGCAAGAGAGGGAACACTATGTTATATTTAACATTAAGGAAGCAAAGGATTGACTTTGGCTCAGAGGAGCTCCTTGGTGTGCAGCCTGGGGGGGCTTGCTTTAATTTGGTGCTGACTTTTAAACATAATTTCTTTTAGTTGAGACCAGTTCAGGGGCCTGAGATGAAAGACAATCTAGTCACTAATGCACCGTAAAGTTGGGGGAAAAAGAATTCCACCGAAAAAACTCAATAAATAAGGCAGGAGGGTATTTTTTTTTCAAGAGTCAGTTCTAATTTCCTGAATTTACATTAGAAAGGAGGGGAGAGGTTTATTCTTGCCTCTTAATTCCTCTCCATAATCAATTGTTTTGCTTTAATATTTGACATAGGTGACAAACTGTTGAAAGCAGGTAATTTAATTGTTTGGCTTTCAATGTTCTTCAGTCTTTGAAGAGCAGCAGTTTCTGGGCACCATTAAAGCCCAAGGAGATGTCCAGCCCTGTGCTGGGAGAAGGGTCATGCCTGTGTAAAAGAGGGCAAGGTAATGGTAATACCTGACTCCTTGCATGGCAACGGTGCAGGATCAGGTCCCCAGAACACAAACACGGGAGGAGATTTGGATCTGAATTATTTTGGCCCAAATCCAAAGTATCCCGTTGACTTCAGTGCAGTTGCTCTGCCTGGATGGGTGCCCGGTGTAATGGAAAGCAGGGTTGGGGCCCTCTCCTCAAAATATTTAACATTCACCAGTTACTTCTCAGCATTAGGAAAAACAAATTAACAAGCTTCCAAAAGGATTGCTTCTCCTGGAACAGTAAAATAGCTATTTTTTTCCCCCCTCCCTCTCTTTGTCCTTTAAAACTAAAATATTTCCATCTTCAAGACACTTTTTTGGGGGGGTTGGATTTTTTTTAAGCCATTACCTGTATAAGTTTTTAAGCCCATGGCTGTATTAGCTTTGGATGATGTAGTATCTGTAAAAGAAAGGTCTCTTGCTCTAACACTGTTTCCTATTGATAGGAGATAGAGCAGCATGGAAAATAGCCTGTGCGAGGCCAGGTAAAGGGAGAGGGAAGTGAGCAAGGCTGCTCAGCATATAAAACCACCCGTTCCCTTATCATAATCCATGGACCCACTTTCCTAACATCACCTCCGCTCTTCTGGGGAGAGGTAGAGCTATCTTCCCAGGCTGGGGAGAGCCAGATAGTAGATGAGCTGCACATTTATCACCTGGCGCAGCGGGTGTAATGGGAACTGAAAATTGCTCTGAAATAAAGTTCCCGGGGAATTAACTTCTAAAGGGTGGAAATCCTTGGAGGACGGGGGTTGGGGAGCTGTACAGAATGAAAATCAGGCTTCTGCTTGGTCTTGCTCTATTCCTGGGGAGTTGAAAGCCTCAGGCTGGCCAAGGCTGGCTCCCCCCACCCCAAAGACTGAAAGCTTTTGTGCAGTAGCTGTGATGGATCAGGCCCTGGAAACACCTTCCTAGTGAAGGGGAGAAAGGTGCTGCGATGCCAAGCTCTGTTACATCCCCTGGCTGCTTTAGAGGGTGTCTTTGGTCTGACCTTGCTGGGTTGTTCCAATGCAGAAAGCACCCAGCACCTCGCTGCATGCATCTTCACTGCTGAGTGAGGCTGGCTGAGCTGAAACCACAGCACAGCTTTAAGCTGAGCCTTCTAAAACCAACTCCTGGGCTTTGGTGAAACAAGGCAGACCTTGCATGGGCACTGGAGACTTCTGCCTTCTTCCCCTGCTGGCTTGGCAGAGCATTTTGCCTCCACCCCTGCTCAGTTGTGGATGCCTCCAGGATGTCCTCTGAAATTCAGGAGGATTTAAGCTCTGCTTAAAGCAATTTTCTTGGAGCAGGGGAGGGAGCTCCACTGTAGGTAGCTTGGTATTTTGTGGCTCCAGGGCATGAAGAAAAGTGCTGCTGGGGGGAGACAGCTGTGTAGGCAGGTCAGAGGCAGTCAGGACAGCAAGATGCTCCCTGTAAATCCAGTTTTTCCCCAAATTTTGAAGTCTAGAAAGCAGTGTTGCTTTCCTATCAGTTGCCTTGGCTCCTTTGCAGTCAGAAGCTGACTTAGCCCAGCATTTCTTCTGCTATTCTTCCCAAGATCAGGCTTGGAAAGAAGTCTAGAAAAGCACCCTGAAGCGTAGGCTTAATTCACCCAACCTCCCTGGAAAGATGCTTTCCTGAATGGGACAAGACCCATCGGGTCAAAGAACAAGGTCTAGCCAAAAGAAGGAATAATCTGGAAGTACATTTACCATGTTGTGATCCCAAAGAGGTCATGGGGTAGAGCTGGGTTCAGCATGGGAGTGGCTGCCATGCTCCTTTCCCCTACAGCAGCAGTGGCCCAGAGAAGCCAGAAGACATTGTCACAACCAATGCATTGAGAGTGGGATGGAAAATAAATTGCTAATAAAAACTCTAGGGGATGCTGTGTGAATGGGGATGGAAATGGAGCCTGGCATCCGTTTTTATTGACTCCAGTGGCTTGCACCACGTTGTCCTCACACTTGCTTTTGGTGATAAATCACGGCTCGTTCCTGACAGGGGTGCAATGATTAAGCTCAGATGTCTTATTAAGATCTCTCCTTCCCAAAATGTCACGTTGCCTTGATGTTTAAAGGTCTCTGTTGTGCAACAAACAGGGCATTGTGGTGAGCAGCAGGCTGGCTGGGGCGGGCAGGCGGGACCCGCACGGTCCTGCTGAGAAGCATGTGGAGGGGAGGATTGGCAGCTCCCCTCTTGCAGCCCAGGCTCTTGAATGCTGGAGTTCCAACCCCACTGAGGAATGGAATGAACAACACTGAATCTGGGGTGAAATTTGCGGGTTCTTCCAATCTTCTGTTTCCTGTGTCACCTCAACCACCGGTGCTTTCAAGTTCACCCACCAAACTTCTCAAAGCAGGTTTTCAGCTCCTCATGGTTTAACCTGATGGCACACATCATCTCCAGCATGATATCCTTGCCCTGACCCATATTGTTACCTGAGATATGTGTGCACCTGGAGCTGCAGCTTCTGCAGGACCTGAGGATGTAACCCTGGAGGGTACCTGGAGCTGCAGCTTCTGCAGGACCAGAGGATGTAACCCTGGAGGGTACCTGGAGCTGCAGCTCCTGCAGGACCAGAGGGATGTAACCCTGGAAGGTACCTGGAGCTGCAGCTCCTGCAGCACCTGAGGGATGTAACCCTGGAGGGTACCTGGAGCTGCAGCTCCTGCAGGACCAGAGGGATGTAACCCTGGAGGGTACCTGGAGCTGCAGCTCCTGCAGGACCAGAGGGATGTAACCCTGGAGGGTACCTGGAGCTGCAGCTCCTGCAGGACCAGAGGGATGTAACCCTGGAGGGTACCTGGAGCTGCAGCTTCTGCAGGACCAGAGGGATGTAACCCTGGAGGGTACCTGGAGCTGCAGCTTCTGCAGCACCTGAGGGATGTAACCCTGGAGGGTACCTGGAGCTGCAGCTCCTGCAGCACCTGAGGGATGTAACCCTGGCAGGTACCTGGAGGTGCAGCTCATGCAGGACCAGAGGGATGTAACCCTGGCAGGTACCTGGAGGTGCATCTCATGCAGGACCAACATGTGGTCTGAGAGCTGTGTCCTTGGACACGGTTCTCCATCCAGAGATGGAGGAGGGTTTGAAAGCCTCCTTGAGCCTCCTGCCTCTAAGGCCAGTCCTTTTCAGAGACCTGAGGCAACTGTTGGTTGCCATATTCTTGCTGTTGGTCACTGAGCAGTGAACATGGGGCTCCATGCAAGACCCTCAGCAGCATTAAGAATATATCAGTGTCCTACTGGTACAAGCTCAGCATGTGGAGAAGCATCTGGGTACATCAGGAGCTTGGCAACAAACTGAGTCCCAAAGGGCCATACAGGGCACAGAGGAGACTGGAGGCTTGGTTGCCCTCCTGGCCACGGTGTCTTTGCCTCTGCTTGCCCATCTGCCGGGAGGAGGAGGGGGTTTGGGAGCCTTTAGGGGGTTGTGGGGACTCCCAGTGTGTCCCCTTCATCCCACAGCAGTGACTGGCTGTGCACTTGTGTGCCACCAGAGCTGTGAAGGGATGCTCGCCTTCCCTTTTTCGGAGGGGAGACCTTCACTTGGCTCTGCCCAAAATTTGCCAGACCTGCTCCTGCTCCTCGGAGCAAACTGCTCCTCGGTTTGTCACCTCTGCAGTTTTCTTGGGGAGGGGAGCAGAGCGTTTCATCTGCTGGTCCCTGGCTCTCCATCAGCAGATGCCTGCTGCCACCCCGTGGTCTCGGCTGGGAAGTTTCGGGGAGCGATGTCCTCCCACCATCCTCCCCCTCCTGGGCAGCTCCAGGTCTGGCTCAGTTATGGCCCATTCCTGGGATGTCATTTTGGAGCGTACTGGCTCTGAATTCCCAGGTCCCAGGAGTTCATAGAGGTGAACAAGGAGATGCTTTGGAGAAATTGGATTTCTCGGAGTTGGTGGCAGCTTTGGAGCAGGGTTGGTGAATGTGGCTTGAGTTCACAGCTGAACTGGCTGGGTGTCTTGAATGAACCAGCTTCTTCAAGGTTTATTCTTGTCACTTTGCTCCAGGTGATTCCTGCAGTTTGGAAAACTTTGGGGAGAAGCAGGAAGGGAAGTAACCTGGTGCTTTTTGCTTTTTTCCCTAAGTTTAGTGTGATTTGGAGATTTCATTTCCTCCTGACCAAGTGAGATTTCCTTCTGCCTCTGTCTCCTTTGCCTGCAGCCTGGGGGCTTTTCCATGGTTTTTTTGGGATGGTGACAGGATCAGCTGCCCCCTAAGTTTGGGAGAGAGGGGATCTGGGCTGCCAACCTGTGGGACTTGGGTGCAGCTGCTCTTTGGTCAGACCACTGTGATGAGGACGTGTGAATATCCCGGTGTCAAGGTTTCCTCTTCCTTCCCCAAGGATTTTAGGGGTTTGGCTGTGTTCTAGGTTTCTTCTTGGGGGGTGCTTCAGCACATCTTGACTCCTGGCTTTGCTTTTACAGCAGATGCTCATGTGTTTTGCTGAATCCTAGCTTGAATTTGACAGAAGAAAAACCTCAGTGCTGCTTCTGCTTCTTGATTTGAGTCAACCAACTCAATACAGTGGTGTGGGACCAGGGGCCATCCCTGCCCTCCCCCATCCCTGGGAGCAGGGGGCCATCCCTGCCTCCCCCATCCCTGGGAGCAGGGGGCCATCCCTGCCTCCCCCATCCCTGGGACCAGGGGCCATCCCTGCCTCCCCATCCCTGGTTCCAGGAATGCTCCCTGCTCCCGATGCTCCTCCTGACACATGGAAAAATCAGCTTAGAAGGACTCTGTGTGCATCCTGGGTGCTGTGGCATGGGGTGGTCATCCTTGCCTCTGCTTCTACTTCTAAATCAGGACCTGGGAATGCAGCAAGCCCACAGAGGAGCCACCAGCTTGGCTCACGTGCTCTGGGAAGTCACTCATTTCCTGCCCTGGGCTCTCTGGGGAGAGAAGCTGCTCTTTGACAAGCTTCTTAATTAGCCAGAAAGTTGGGTCATAACCACTGCTGTGTCTCCCCTTGTCATGGTGAGACTCCAGGGTGTGTGAAAAATCGAAGCAGTACAATGAGCATTTAGAGGAGCTCATGTTCATTTTAGAGAATGAAAAGAGGATTTTTTTTTTCTTTCCCCCTGTTGATAATGATTTTTTAATACCCTCAGGAAAGGAAGGGAAAGGGGTCTCTTTCCAAACAGCTTGAAAAGTGTCCCTCCAAAGTGCTGCTGGTTTGGCAGGGAGGCCTTTAGATGTCTGGTGCTGTTGGAGCTTGGGCTTTGCTTGCTCTGTGTCAGGGTTTCATTTAACCCTTCCTCAGCCCTTGGCAGCACAAAAGTTGTGCATTTAAATTGTGCTGCAGGATGGTTTGGGCAAGCTCTTGGCTTGGGGTCAAGCTCAGCAGCTTCCTGCAGACCCTCGTGCTTGGTGAAACATGTGCTGTCATTCCTGCTTTGATCCCATTGAATTTAAACTGATTTTTTTTCCCACTCTACTGGCATTTTTCAAGGTACAAGGTGCCTTTTCCTTGCTGCCACGACTTTGTTGGCAAATCTAAGGACTTCATGGAGTCTTTTCTGTTCTAGGAGGAAACAGTTATGACTACAACAAGGTGGATTTCCAAGATAATCACCCACGCTTGACCAGTCACTCACTTCTTAACTTTTTCTTAGGCTGTCTTAAACCTGAACCTCCTTAAGACCACAGAAGAAGCTTGAGGTCACTGAGCCCTTCATGGGATGGGGAGATGGCCCCTCCTGCATGCTGAAGTGTCCTTGGTACATCACCTGGCTATTTAAGGGTGTAGTGTTCTGTGTGAATGACATCTCTCGGGCTTCCCTTTGGTGCCAGTTGCCTCGCAGACCTGGAGGATGCTGGGCTTGGTGTAATCAGCAATGTCGAAGCCTTTGAACCTTCTCAGAGCAAAGAGCTCCAGGTTTTGATGGGTGAAATGCCACTTGAGTCCTTTGTCCTTTTGGCATCTTTGTCTGGGGCCTCTGGACAGCATGTTGTGTGGTCTTGACTCTTCCCAGACCCTGTGTCTAGGTGATGGAGCCTTGATCTCAAGGCTGATGGGGCATTAGTGGGTGCTGAGCATAGCTGTGGCCTCTAGCAGGAGCTCCAAGCAGAGTTGGAGCAAGCATCGGTGTCTGATGTACTTGCAACACAGAAGGGAGCTGAGGCTGGGAAGGACCTGCCGGAGGTGTCACCCTCTGCCAAGTGAAGAATTGAGTCATGGGACCTGTTTTTCCAGCTTAGCTGCATTACTCTTGGCTGTGTGAAGGGCTCAAGTGCTACAGGTTGGTTGTAACCCTGCTCGATGAGGGGTGGATTTGGAAAACCAACCCCAGTTCTTGCTCAGGCCCTTTCTAGATGCAGAAAGAGGCAAAGCACAATGAATGGCCAAGCTTTTATTCACCTTAGACCCAACCATCTTAGCCAAGTTGTCTCTGGAGCTTGTGCCTCATTTAGATGCTACAATGTTGAAAATCTTGTTTATACTACAGGAGCAATTAAAATAATGGGGAGAGGTACGAGTGGATCTGCCACAGAGACAGGGGAGTGCAGAAAAATCTGTGTTCATTCAGGAAAAATAATTCCATGGAAGGTTTCAGCAGCAGTGAGAACAACCCTGCAGTGTTCCCGAGCTGGCAGCCCGTGCCAAGCTGCTGAAGGTGACTGAGGCAGGTAGAGCTGGGCTGTCTGGTTGCATTTCTCAGTTATTGGCTCACCCTGCCCTGGGCACGCTGCCATCCCCCTCTGCAACACTGAGCTCATGTTCCCTCTGTCTCCAGAGCCATCGAGCTGCTGTGAGCATGTCCTGTCTGCCCTTGGGTCTCTCCGAGTCAGATTTGGGTCAAGGTTAGGTTTCATAGACTCATCTGGTCACAAATGGTTTGGGTTGGGACCTCAAACTCATCCAGTGCCACCCCCTGCCATGGGCAGGGACACCTCCCACCACACCAGGCTGCTCCAAGCCCCAGCCAACCTGGCCTTCAACACTGCCAGGCAGGGGCAGCCACAGCTCCTCTGGGCACCCTGGGCCAGGCTCTCACCACCCTCACACCAAACAATTTCTTCCTCTCATCCAACCTCAGTTTCCCCTCTGGCACTTGGAACCTGTCCAACTGGATATTGTCAGGGCCTGGCACAGCTCCCCAGGGCAGTGGTGGGGTCCCCATCCCTGGAGGGATTTCCAAGCTGTGTAGATGTGGTGCTGAGGGACATGGTTCAGTGGTGGCCTTGGCAGTGCTGGGTTGATGGTTGGACTTGATGTCCTTAGAGATCTTTCCAACATGATTCTATTCTATGATTCTAAATAGAGAAGATAAAAAGCCTTGAGGGGAGGACTACTCTACAACTACCTAAACGGAGGTTGTAGTGAGGCTGGTGTTGGTCTCTTCTCCACAACTGCCAATGACAGGACGAGAGGAAATGGCCTCAAGTTCCATCAGGGGAAGTTTAGGTTGGAGATTAGGAAGAAGTTCTTTACTGGGAGGGTGGTTGGGCACTGGAATGGGCTGCCCAGGGAGGTGGTGGAGTCACCGTCCCTGGGGGTGTTCAACAAACGGGTTGATGAGGCACTTGCGGCCATGGTCTAATGGTTAGGAATATAATGGGATAAAGGTTGGACTTGTTGACCCTGGAGGTCCATTCCAACCATAATGATTCTATGACTGATGAGGTGGATGGACTTGTGCCAGGCCACAGCAGAGGGTGTGCTGGGTGCAGGGTGGGTGCATCTGGGGAGCTATTGCTCATCATCTCCCTTGCTGCTGGGAATTCATGGAGGTAGAGGAGCCTGGTGTGGGGGTCTCTGAGGATGTGTCACCAGGAGGTTCATATGAACTTGGTCAGGGGCATGAAATAGCACTGCTGGTGAGAGGGCTCCGTGCTGTTTATCACTGTGGGGGGTGTGGGAGACAGGCAGAGCCAGCTGACAGCCCTACTCAGTAGCTGTAACACAGCAGTGAATAATGACAAGTGAAATCCCACCTAAGACCCAGCCCTGTTCTCCCCCAGCTCCCCACACGCATTTCTCCCCTCAATCCTCCGTGCTTAGCGCCTGCAACACCTCCGGCCCTGGGAAGAGGAGCTGGGGGGGTGTTTGTCACCTGCTGTGAGAAATGCCCTACATTCCTACTCGGAGCTCCTGTTCCCGGGCAGAGTCATTTGTTTCTCCACCAGAGGATTTTTTGGTAGGTCTCCCGTGCCAAGATTATGTCAAAGGGGAGGTGGGGGAGCCGGTGAATTTGGAAGACAGATGTCTCACCTGCTATGTCGTGTTAGTGTCAAGGCACAGAGATCAGTGTGAACGGGGATTAAGATGGGAAACACAAGGAGGGGAGAGAAAAATAAGGTGCAGACATGAGAACATGGTGCTGTCACACTGTCTGCTCCTTTGATGCAGAAGGTTTGGAGAGGCTGTGCTTATGAAGGCTGCACGCTGGGCTGTGGTTTGGGTTCTCATTTATCATGATTCAGGCTGATCGGGGTCACTTGAAGGCAGGAAGCAGCAGCACTGCTGGAGGTTGGGTGTCTTCTGCCAAGCACGAGTGGTCTGGCAAGGTGAGGAGCTCCTGGGGAGCAATATCCTCTGTGTTCATCCAGCCTGGTCAGGAGGAGTGAAGGTCAGAACTGGCTGAACATGAGAAATGGGGATGAACAGGGACCACTTGGGCTGAAAGTGAGAGGTGGGCAGGACTGGTGGGTGGGTAAAAAGATGGGTTCTTCATAAGAAGCAGCATCCTCCACTCGCAGTCCCACAGCATGTGTCTGAGTGGGTTTATTTGCACATCCTTCATGCTCTGGGTCTGACTAACGAGGGATAATCTGTAACCCCTTGCCAGCACCCAGGGGATGAGCATTTGTGCTCTGAGGAGCATCTTGGGCTGTTGGGGATGGAGACAGTTGGAGGAGGGTAGAGGTTTTGTACCTCCTGTTTTTGCAGGGACAGAAGGCACACAGGGTTCTTAAGTTGAGAAAAACCAAATCCTCAACAAGAAATACTCAAATTCCCTTTGGGCTGAGTAGAGATCATTCTTGAACTGCTACCTGTGGCTTGATCAAGGAAAGGACAAAACCCTTAATTTCCATCTTGCTATTCCTGTCTTCAGTGTTTTGCTTTACTTGGTTTCTACTGGACAGCCAGCAAAGCCTGACATGGGAGGGAAGGTCCTGCCCTGGGGGACTCTGAGTCTGAATTTGGGGAATCGAGCTGATGGAGCCAGAGGTTTGAATGCTGTAGTAAGAACATCAAACATCAGTTCAAAACATCTTGGGTAGGAAACTAGCTAGAGCTGGGCTGGGGCAGTCAAACTAGTTGGGACTAGCTGCAATATAAAGGTCACATTTGTGTCTTTTCCCTCCTTCTGGTCTTTTGCTAGACCATGAAAGCCACTGAGAAGCTTGCCTCTAATTAGCATGCTGCCTGTTGAACAGACAGCAGTTGAACTCATGGGTCTCCACTGGCTCATGTTGTGCAGCCTCCAGCTAAGGGATATGGGAGTTTCTATTTCAGTCTTGGAGGTAGCTGTGATCAGCCCCAAGTCATGGCCAGGAATGCTTGGCAAGTGCATGGCCACTGAAACAACAGAATCTCAGACTGGTTTGGGTTGGAAAGGACCTTAAAGCTCACCCAGTGCCACCCCTTGCCATGGGCAGGGCCACCTCCCACCACACCAGGTTGCTCCAAGCCCCCGCCAACCTGGCCTTGGACACTGCCAGGGAGGGGCAGCCACAGCTTCTCTGGGCACCCTGGGCCAGGCTCTCACCACCCTCACACCAAACAATTTCTCCCTCCCATCCCATCTCCATCTCCCCTCTGGCATTTGGAACTCATTCCCCCTCATCCCATCACTCCCTGCCCTTGGCACCAGTCCCTCTCCAGCTTTCCTGCAGCCCCTTCAGGCACTGGAAGGTGCTCTAAGGTCTCCCTGGAGCCTTCTCTTCTCCAGGCTGAACACCCCCAACGGAAGCAGCCCATCACAGTTAACCATCATGAGTGCTATGATGCCACTCAAAATGCCATTGAGTCTGGAGGGTCTGAAATTGAGTGTGAGTTTATTTCACACCCATGAGCACTAAGGGCATGAAGAGCAGAGGCAGTAACCATGTTCATATCTGGTCTGTGATCACACTGTGGGAATAAACTGATTTATCTGTGTGCCAGAAGTCGTTCTAGATGTAAAATGATAATAACTTGGCTCATGTGCTTTGTGCTTGGACACTTCATCACTAGCTAGGGACAAACACAAGACCAATGCTCAAAGTCTGGTGTAGACATTTATATTCAGGCAATTTTATTAACTCCAAAAGACCTGATCTTGGCACAAATCCTTGCTGCTTTGGGTGTTTCAGCAGTCAGGGGTCCTGGAGAAAGCCTGGTGCTGCTGCTCATCCTCTGGGACACATTTGCATGGGATGATGATAAAAACTCCATGCCAGTGTCTGGATTTAGATGTCACGAGGGGACACCATGTGATGAGGACAAATGGCTCCATAGGAAAAAGTTGTCCCCCCTTTTCATTACTCAAGGCTATAAAAAATTGCTCTGACCCAGGTTTTGCCTCGTGTGTAACCTCTGGTCTGGTGTCTGGCTTGGATAAATGGAGCTTGCACGTATGTAAGGGTAAGACAGAGGAATAATTAGCCATCTGAAGATATTTATAATGACTTTGCTCTTGATCTTCTCTCCCTGCAGCCGTGCATGTGACCCAGCTTCTGCACTGGATAGACTTGTTATTGTAGTGCCTTGGTCATGGTGGCTGCTGCTGGCGCGTGATGGAGAGATGTCAGGGAGACCATCAAAGCTGGCTCCTCACAGGGAGCCCTTGTCTGCATGGAGCCCTTTGGACTGACATGAAATGAATTTGGGGAAGCCTTAAATGGGCAAGATAAATTAGAAAGCCTCCTGGTCATTAGATAAAATAGTGTAGCAGTAAAAACCTACAAACACAGGGGTCTTTGGAGGATGCAGTGGGTTATTAGACTGACATGTGCAGAGGGATGCACGTGATGGGGTGCAGAGGGATAACAGAGGCCATGTCTTGAAAGCACTTGGGGTGTAGGCAAGCAGAGTGAAGACCCTCTGCCTGTGTGGCTTTAGGCAAAGCCCTTCCCTTGGAGAGAAAACACCAGGCAAGGACAACTGGGTTGAACCCCTAAAATTCAAATATCCCTCCAGGTGTGGCTTCAAGAAATGTCACTTTGCTGTTCATGACCATATCTCCCAGATGGGTGCTGGAATCTCTGCTTTTTCCTCTTGCACTGGGCAGCTCTGTGTATTCTTCTCTACAGTGATGTCCATCACAAGTCCATGCAAAGAGGCAGAAAGACTCATTTCTACATATTTCTCAGCATGTTAGGACCTTCTATCCTATTTCTGACCCCTTCCCCAGGACTGGATTGCTTTTCTGTGCATTGCTTAAGGTTCCTATCTAGCCAAGAAAAAAAAAATCCCCCCTTCAAAGCAAAAATGAGGGGAAAAATATCTTTATATCTCCTGTTCAGCTCGAGAACATGAGCATCCCTCACCTCCTGGGTACCCACGTGAGGCTCTTTATCACAGTGTGCTCTTACACGGGCAGCTGCTGGAGATCAGGGGTTGCAGGGGAGATAAGGAATTGAGTCTTGGGAGCTGTAAATTGTAGCTGTGCTTGCAAACTGGCTGGTGAGGCAGCAGGCTCAAATAAGTGAACTGGAGCCAGGCAGATTTATGCCACGGGCTGAGTGTGCCAGGTTTGCTGGGTCTTGCTGTGGTGCCACTGAGACCGTGGTTTGCTGCAAGACAAGAGCTCTTCCACAGCTCGCTGGCCTTTAAATTCCCAAGGTCAGCCATGTGCTGCCACCCTTGCTCGAATCTGGCTTTCACTGGGGTGGTTGGTGATAAATGGCAAGCGAGGAAGCTGCCAGCTGTGCTTATGGGCAGGAAGGCTTTGTCCAGCTCAGGAAAACCCTTCCTGGTGGTGCTCAGGAGGGAGGGTGTAGTCATTCTTCCATAGGAGACCCTTTCCTTTGGTTATGACCAGACTTGTGTTGTTTTATAGGGAAAACAGTGGGGGGAAATGATCTATTAATGCAGATTTTTAAATCCTGATTTGTTTAAATGCTCTGCTCCTCTGTTTCTGTAGGGGGAACGGGTTCTAACTGCCAGAGGGGAGGTGGAGATGGGATGGGAGGGAGAAATTGTTTGGTGTGAGGGTGGTGAGAGCCTGGCCCAGGGTGCCCAGAGAAGCTGTGGCTGCCCCTCTCTGGCAGTGTTGAAGGCCAGGTTGGCTGGGGCTTGGAGCACCCTGGTGTGGTGGGAGGTGTCCCTGCCCATGGCAGGGGGTTGGAACTCTATCCTTAAGGTCCCTTCCAAGCCAAACTGGTCTGTGCTTCTAAGCACTGGGTGCCTCTCTGCTTGGAGGAAAACTTCCATAAAGAAAGCAGAAGTAGTTGTTTAGCTGATGGATCACTTGGGAAGAGCTAGCTGGGCAAGATGTGCTCCAAGGGAGTCACTCCTTGCAGGCAGGAATGATGAGGCAATGCAGCTGGTGGTTTCCATCTACGTAAAACTCTCTAACCTTGGGAATATGTAGCTTAGTTAAATATAACACTGCTAGCATCACTTCCCCAGCTTGTGGCATACTTTGTCATCTCCTCAAACAATCTCGTATGAAAGGCACACCAGGAGGCACACGTCCTCCCTGGGGGAGGGTGGGAAGTTCTCTGAGCTACCTCAGATGCCAGCTTTAGAAGCCTATAAATAGATGTTTTGGTTCTTCCTGAAATAAATCATGGACATAAATGATGCAGGACTGTATCCAACAAGCAACTATATCTCCAGATCTGCCCCGTCACTGATGGGGACTTGCAGTAGATGCTACAGTAGAAGCTGCTGGCCCCAGGAGCCTGTGGATCTCGAGTCAAATCTCCATAATCCTATGCAAGAGAAGTTTGCCTCTTGAAAGCTTTGAGTTGCTGATAAAGATTGATGTTGGCTTTAGATCTACTGTGTAGGGGTTTTGGAGGTCTGGGCACCTAGATCTGGCACTGGAGCTGCTCATTGGACAGTTTGGAGCCTGGTAGCCAAAGGGTAGGTGGGACACTGAGGACTGTGATAAGAAGAATAGGTGATTCCCTCAATATATCCTATACATTGAGCTCAGAGTAAAAAAATGGCACCACAGTTGCCTGACCCTGGGCTCCTGAATAACCTGCGGGACACATTGGCCTAAAGGAGGGGTTGTGGATTTCTTTGCTTCCAAAAGACTCAGCTCCCACAGCTTGTGCTCAGCCAGCTCCGTGCAAATGGGACATTTATCCCCACTCCAGTCAGGGGTGCCCTCAGGAAGAGCTAAGGGCACTGTGTGCTGTCCTGCTCGAGGTTTTGTGTTGCAAATAAGTCAGGGCTGAAGACCAAAGCTACAACATCTGGCTCTGCTGCTCTTCCCCATCTGTGTGCCCTTGCCTTCAGGGAAACACAACCAGACCCAAAACTTCTCCTTGGGCTTGATTTAAAAACCACTTCATTGCAGTGCTGGGAAAAGCTATCACCTTCCTCAAGGTTTCTCCTGAAATTAAGAGTGAAGTCTGTTGCATGGACACTTAAGTGAGTGTGAAAGGGGTTTATAGGAGCATCTCCTCTCTCCTGGTCCTCTTTAGGTGCAGTCACTGTTCCTTCTGGCTTGCTGGAGCAGACCAAGATGCTCTTTCCATCAGTGCATCCTAGCTGGGGTCAACATGTCTACATAGTCTTGGTTCAGGGGTGGTCTTGTCTATTAGCAGCTTATCTGAGATCTCTTCTCTAGGCTGCTCTGGAGAGCCTTCTGCTTCTCTTCCCCTCTGCACTGGGGGCTATGAGCACAGAGAAATGTCATGTATCTGCCCTGACCTTACTGCTGCTGGAGGCTGCTTTGGGGCTCAATTTCTACTGGAGATTCCCATCAAGCTAGGACAGAAGAACCAATGTGACCAATAACTTGATATTTGAGCCAATTTGTAGCCCTGGCAATTAAAAAGAGAGAGGATGTGGGGAGAGATGGCCTTTAGAAATTTCCAGCTGCATTTTTCTCCAAGCTTCCCATTCCTTGTATTTAACTTTTAGCTCTCATTTCCCTTCCAGAGAACATCTGCAGCAAAGTCGTACTTGTTCCCCCCCCCTCTGGTGACTGCTTTGGTGTGTGAATATAAGGAGTTAACTGTTTTCTGGCTGCTTAAAAATGAAAAGACACAGAGAAATCAGCAGTGAGGTATATGACACTGAGGAGGAGGAGTATTCCTGCATGCTCACTTCACAGCAGCAAGTATTATCTTGTCCCTAAACATGGTTTTGAGTGGGTTGATAGGAAGAATATGCCACTGAGCAAGCACTGAGCCTTGTCAAATAGCGATTTCCAATACAAGCTACATGATGGCAGGCTAAGGGGAGCTATTGCCTGTGAAAAGGCTTATTAGTATGCTGTGAAGTGCTCTTTCTGACAACTTCTGGGCTGAACAGGGCTCTGGGGAAGGATAAAACCATGTAACACACTGTGCATGGGGTCTCGTGGTCCTTTAAATCAGTCCTACCCCGCCAGAGCCAAGGGTCAGCCCATAAATTGGCCAAAATCCACTGAAATCAGAGTTTTTACAGCTGAGCTCTGCCCTTTCCTTTGTATCTGGGGTGAATGGTGCTAAGAAAAGAGTGTTCTCCATTGTAGAGTGGAAGAGGGAATAAGGACCTTGGTATGACCAAGGGTCTGGGAGCTGTGGTGGGACACACAAATTACTGTGTGGCTCAAAAGATTTTTTGGCAATATACTTTTATGGCCCAACCTGAGCCTCAGGGGTGTCCTTTTGTACCTTCCAGCTTTTCCCACAGAAACACGTGACCCTTTGCTACAGCAGTAATAAACCTTAGAAAAACATCAACTAGAGTAAGATGGAAAGAGGGAAACTTCAGAAGGGTTCAAGCTGCAAATAAAGGAGGAGTAAATAGGTATGGAGGAGCAAATAAAATGCCACTTGTCCTCTGGTCTCATGCTGCTTAAAGATGAAAATAGTGGAGAGAGAGGGAGGAAAAAAATCCCATTATTTATTGTTTGCACTCAAGTGAGGAGCCACTAGATGGCAAGAACACCCTGCCAGCGGTTGGCAGCTGGGCTGCACTGCCAGGATGCTCAGAATGGGCACATCCTGATCCCTGTTTGAAGTCTGGGTGTCTCTTCCCCTACAGCACCACCTCTGAGTGCATCCAGCACATTGCTGTGACATTTAGCTTGGGGCTGTTGCATTTTTAGCATCTTTAATACGTGCATGGAAGGGCTGAGGCAAAGCAGTGGTTTAACTCCTCTGCTCAATCAGGTGCTTACCTGGACAGGGAGGAATCTTCATCTCATGCTGCTCTTTCTCACAGATACTAACAAAAAGCTATTTGGAGGAAGATGTTAAGATCCTGCAGGTAGAAGCTGCAGGGATGGGGAGATGGTCAGTGTCCTGGGCAGTGGTCTCAGCAAACTTTAATACTTATTTCATGCTTGTTCTTGAGCTGCCTGATTATTTCTCCTTTCACTATTGTTTCTGTCTTAGGGGAGATCCTCCATTGAAATAACAAATATCACACTGCTAATGCTTTAGGAGCATCTGGGGCAAGATGTAGGTCAAGAGGAACCCCAGCTGTGCTTTGGGGTCCTGGCCATCTGCAGGGAGCCCTCCTGGCTGAGCTGAGCTGGCTTTAGCAAAATATAAACCCTGTTTATGAAGTTCAATGCCCTTGAGGGTGGAAAAGAGCACCAGCCCAGGTCTTCCAGCCTCATCTGCTGGGTCCAGAATCTCTGTGGCAAAGTGCTTCAACCCAGGTTAGAAGTTTGGTTAGAAGATACCTTCACCTTGGTATCTTTTTATCCAGGACCTGTGTTACTCTGGAGACAGCATTTCAAGCACGTAGTAACTATAGCTGGTATCTGCTTCCCCCTAGAAGAAAGACTTGTAGCTTTGTTTTCCCCCATGCCCCTTGCAAGGAGGTGTTTTGCAGCCTGCCCCAAGCTAGGTCCTTCTCCTCCACCCCACCATGTCCACAGGGATGCTCAAAGTTTGCTCTCCCTTTCCCAAACTGGTGAGACCAAGTGGGCTTTCAGGCATCTCCCCTTCAAGGCACATTCATTTTCCTCCGAGGGCAGGTGCTGATGTGTGGAAGGGGATGGTGCGGGTTTGTTATAAACTACTGAGCATATCTCTGATCAGTGCTCTGTGCTTTTTATTGGCCATAAATTCCCACTCCTGCAATACTTTAAGCAGATGGGTGGCTGCCCCTTTTACAACCCTTAACATACCACATTCCTCACCAGCTCTTAGTTATTGTCCTTTCACACATCTCCAGGGAATGGAAATGCAAGCGTTGGCTTAAAGCAACTTGGGCCAAATGCTAATAAATGGCAACCAGGAGTCCCCTCTGAGGGTTTGGACTCGAGCTGGGGCTGCATGGAAAAGGCAATGGATTGCTTGATGTGGAGGTGACAAACATCTGCTTTGCCATCCTTCGTGTCAGCTGTGGGAGATGGGAGCATTGCAGAACTTCTGGGGCACCAGGGCTGGGAGGAAAGAAGAAAAGCAGCTGTATTTTGGGGGGCTCCAGGGCTGAGCAGGATGGGGAGTTATCTGAGGGCTTGGGCTTCCCTATGCCACGTGTGGCAGGTCTGCCCTTGACTGGCAGTCACCCATCAGGAGGTCTCCATGTGGCTGCTCAGCTGCTGGGCATCCTCTGATGCTAAATTACTGCTGCAAGCAGCAGTTCACTGGAGAGCACAGAAAGGCTGCAGGGAAGGACTGAGACTTCTTCTGCAACTGATCTCTGAAGTCCAGGACTTGTTTTTAATGATTTCTCTGGCGGCTGCTGTTGGAGCTCTCGTTCAAGTGCCTGCTTCTCTGTGCTGCTCCTGGGAGTTCATTATCTCGCTTGAGGGCAATGACTGAGACGAGGGAGTCAGCAGTGGGAGGTCTTGGGAGATGGAAACTGCCTGTGTGCCTCTTAACTTCTACGTCCTGGTAATAGCTGTCTGCTTCACGCTGTAGAGGCCACAGTCCTCCCCAATCGATGCTCATCCAGGACTGCCCAGTGCCTGGTGGTGGTTTCTGTTCTCCTGTTCTTCTTTTTATGTTTGCTTTGGGAAGGGGGGAGCTAGAAAACACGATGAACATCTCTCAGACCCCTGCCCTGGTGGTCTTCCTTATATCTTTTGGTGGGCAAGGGGCTTTCTGGCCACCCCTGGGATGCAGCAGCAAGCTGGAACCATGGAGGCTGATCAGTGCGTGGGTACCTTGGCCTGAAGGCAGCCCCTAGATGATCTCTGGAGAGAGGGGAAGCACTTTTGGGAGCAGGTTGGGACTCGTTCTCTGGTTTCTACCAGCAGAAAGGAAGCAGAGGCGGTTGCTTGTACAGGCTGCAGCCCAGGAGGGGTCAGCACAGCCCAAGGATTGGGAGGGGGGACCAGGGGAGGGGGAGACTACGGAGCACTCGCTGCTCTGCACCACCATCACTCAGGGCATCACTTGTACCAACCCTGAGGGTGCAAAGCATGGGGCAGTGCCCTTGGGGACCAGGTCTGTACCTGTTAGGATGGTGAAGACAAGGACTGTCAGCTTTCCTGGGGGAGCTCCCCCATCCCTTTGGCCCTGCAATGAAACAATTTAATGACCATTAATACCAGGAGTGGTGTGGGGCAGGTTGGTGATGGGGTTGCTGGCTGAAATTGCCTCCAAACTACTCAGTGTGTGGGTTCCAAGATGCCATCTCCAGCAGCCAGAGAGGGAGAGGACTGGGACAGAGATGTCTCCTGTCTGTGGGGTGAAGCAGTTGAGCACAAAGGCAGCTTTCTCTTTTTCTTCTCCTGCAGCAATGGGATGCCATGGCACAGAGTTTGGGGCCTGAACAGATGGCTTGGACCATGCCAGACCTTCTCACTGGTGCTGGCTGGTGAAGGCAGGGAAGTGACACAAACCAGTTGCTAATTAGTAATTAATCAGTGAGCTGTGCTGAAAGCAGGAGGCTGCAGCAGCTGATGGGATGGGGGAGTGAATGGTGTTCCTGGGAAGATGCAGATCAGGTACTGATAGATCAGACCTGGGATTTGCTGCTCCACATCCTCCTCCCATCCTTACTGGGCATTTGCCCAAGCAGCTGATTTTTAGGAGTTCAATCTGGGCCCCTCGCACAGGGCTTGAGTGCAAGATGTGGTTTGGATCAAGCATCCTTCTGCTGCAGCATCTGTGCTTGTTCTGGGATCTTGTGCGAGGGATGTCAGTGGCACAGAAAGAGTTTTCCTTCTTCATGGAGAAGGGAAATGCTGAAGGCCACATCTTGGAATAGGAAATGAGTAAATATCTCCAGAGCTGTTCCTTCAGGTGGAGGGACAGCTGTTGCACAGTGCCATAGCTGTGGAAGAAAGTGTCAGAGGTGGTTTTGCCCATGTCCAGCTTTCCCTGTGGAGCTCTATCAGGGCTTGGCAGGTCCTCAGGGATGGAGCCAGAAATGGATGAGAGGGTACCAACACCTCCTGAGCATCCACCCAGCCCTTTTTCATCAGCCGTGGGGATGCAGAGCCACATCCTTCCCCTGCCAAACTTTTCAGGCTAACCTGAAGCCAGCTCAGCTTTTCTTCCACTCCTTGGGATTCGGTTCTGCTGACATTCCCCAAGAGGCAACTTTGCACCTTCCCTGCAGCAGAGCAAGGAAAGACAAAGCGGAAGGGTTGGTGCCGAGAAAGCAAAATTGAGAAAAAGGCTGTAAAGCAGAAGTGACTGGAGTGCTGAGGTGGCTCTGAGCATCTCTTGCTGCTGTTTAAGGGACAGAAGGGCCTAATGCAGTTGGACGGGGCTGGTGATGCTCATGCCCCATCCTACAGCTCTGCCCTGGACAAAATTCACTTCTCCTGATCCAGCAGTAACTTTACAGGGGAGCCCAGGCAGTTCCTGGTGTTCCCAGCTTTCAGCAGTCCTGGCAGCCCCCCCAGTCCCATGTGTGAGGGGTTAGGGAGCAGCCCATGAGCCTCCAAGGGATGAGATGAGGTTTCCAGGTCCCATTCATTGTGCCAAGTTGGGGACTCTCCATCTTTTGGGGCTTCTGAAATGCCAAGCCTCGTGCCCATCACTCTCCTCCATCTCGGTGACTCTTTCTTGCCTTTTCCCTTGGGATTCAGTGGCCTGAGTTTGGCTGGGCTTTCTCTGGGGCCAGAAGCAGACCATAAAGGTGCCAAATCTCTTTTTTCTCCATCCCCTGTAGTTGCCTTGTTCTGGAGCCACAAAACCCAAGGAACCTCTTTCCAGCTGATGCATTTACACAGTCGGTTAATCCAGTGTCAGGTCACCATGGGAGGGCTGTGACATGGCTTGGAGAGATGTCTTGAAGCTAAAAGGGCAATGACCTTGTGGCTCTGCCCTCCTGATCCGGGCTTTGCTTCCCACCTGGCTGCTAAATCCTGGTGAGGGGTCGTGATTTACTGCAGATGCTGGAAGCCAAGGGGTCCCGTTGCTCTCTGCCATCTGCCTGGATCTCCCTAGATCATCCCATAGCTCATCTCCCTGCATATGCTCGCCCCAAATCTTGACCCAAAAACTTGTGCTTGTGGGAGCAGCTGCTGGCTGCAGGCTTCTCCCTGCCCACCCTGCTGGGGAATCACCTGCCTGCTGCTCTGCTTTACCCATCCAAACAACCCTTGCAAGCAGCCAGGTGCTGCAATGCGTCACTTTTTTAACTCACTGACCCCTTTTCCGAGCTGGATGCTCTGGGAAAAAGGTGGGGGAAAATTGAAACCTTCCCCTGCTCCATAGGGAACCACAGGGCTGGTGGCTTGAAGGACTCGGGATGGCTGCAAGCATCTCAGCTCAGGGGGAGCTGGGCTGTTAGGCAGCCAGTTCCACGTTATTCCTGTTTATTATCTTTAAAGCCAACGCTCCGGAGAGCTGCTTTTCTTGCCTGATGTGGATTAAGGTATTTGCAGTGCCTGGTGATGATAGACTGGCTTAAACAGCCCGGTGCCCTCGCGTTGCTGATGGAAACATCAAGGCAGACAGGCCCTTGCTAATGAGCCACCCTGCCCTAACGAGCTCATGTTTACAGGCTGGGGAAAGAAAAAAAATTAAAGGAGAAAGTCAGAAAGTACAACCAGGCATCACCAAGGCATGATTCTTTTTTTATTAGGGGCTGGGTTGGATGATGGGTGCTTTTCCCAGCCATCCGGACCTGCTATTTCAGCCTTCATCGATCATCCCAAACGAGGAAAGGCTGAAAAAATAACCCCACCAAACAATTAACTAGAAACAGAATACTTGTAATGGCTGCATTTTAATTAAAAACAAAAAGCTCTCCAAATAGGCCTATCATGCAGAAATAAAAAATTTCGGATGCTTGGCTTGGTGCAGATGCTTTTCTTTGTGCAAATGGCTGTTACGGCTTCATCTCTGTTTACTCGGTTGAAAAGAAAGGGGGAGAGCAGCTGCGTAGCAACCAGGGAGATCTCCACACAGCACATCTGGTGCCTCCACGGCCATATCCTCACTTGGGCTGGGACTGCAAATTGAGGGGGTTAAAGCTCACGGGGGGAGTGGGAGCTTGGGCATCCAACTGCTCCTTGCTCCTGGGGATGAGTCCCTGGCAGGGCAGGGAGCAAAGCTGTTGCATCTTGCATGGCTGAGGAGGACTGTGAACATTAAACTGCTGGGTGCCAAAGAGATGATGCTGTGCTGAGAAACCTGCATCCTCCTGGCTCCAGGTACCAAATCTGTAGGGGGCCACAGGCAGGATGTTCCCCCTAGGGGTGGTGCTTGTATCTTTAGGGCACCATTTTCCCAAGGCAGAGCATTCGAGCGCTCCCTTCCCAATCTGGGCAAGCCTGGATTTTAGAGCGTGTGAAAAATTATTACAACCTACAGCAGTGTGGAGTCAAACTCTCTTAAATTTCACTGTTATTTGCAGGAATATGGTTTCTAGTGGAGCCAGCAGCGCTGGTTTGGTGTTTTGGGCATCCAGGACTCCCTCCAGGTGTGTTTCTTGTCCATACCTGTGAAATTATTTTTAAAGAGGAGGTGGAATTGGTTGGTTTGGGGTGCAGGTGTGACATTGCCAGGTTGGAGGGGAGCAAAGGGTATGCATCATGCAGGATCGATGCCAGGGATGCATCTGCATCCACGTGAAATGGTGCAGGGGGAGAGGGTTGGATGCTGCAGGTACCCCCATAGCATGGATGGAGGTGGCTGTGTTGGCACGGTACCCTGGAGCATCTTCCATCCTTGCTGGTGGGATGTCTGGGCTGAAATCTATGTATACCCTGAGATGCTCTGCATCCAAAAAGCCCATCAAATAGATGGCACATCCCAGGGCTTGCAAAAAGTTTCAGTCTCAAATCAAACATTGACAAATCTGCTACACATCCAACAGGTGGAAAATAATGACAGCTTCCCTTTAACCTCACTGACTTCTTCAATTTTGTGTTGATCTGATGGCCAGGAATTTGAAAAGAGGAAAAAGGGAGAATTTGGGGTTTTTCTTCACCTGGTTTCATGCAAAATTCGACCTGAAGTAAGATGGATGTGGATCTTTTAGGAGCGTTTACAACGGTAACATTGCCCTTAGGGCGCGAAAACTGTGCTGCTTTGTGATGGAAATGATATTTTGTTACAGTTTCTTCTTTTTTTGAGGAGAAAAAAAAAAAAAGAGAGAAAAGAGGCTTTATTGTTGCCAAACCAAGCGCAAACCTGTTTGCAGCCTGAGGTTTTTAATTCTCCCTGTGAATATTTTGATTGTTTCTCTACTGCACGCTGTAAAAAACCCACTTTGCCGGCGTTTCATCCTACTTCTAGAGAGGGAGACGTAAACCTGGGTGCCTCCTGCTGAAACCAAGGGGTGGTGGTGGCATGAGATGCATGTAAACCTTTTTATTGAAGGTTTTAACAAAAAAACACCCCCCACCCAAACCCCTAAAAACCGGCAGCGGAGTTGGGAAGCCTCAGCCGCGAGCAACGCGACGGATCGAATGTGCGTGTCACTGAGATCCAGCGAGCTGCTATTGTGTTGATTTTTCTAAAGCTCCGCAGCCATCAGAGAAATGCAACATAATTGCTGCCCTGTTTATTGATGGACGGCCCCAAAAATCCATCGCCAAGGCAAATTAACCCCCTTGCCACCAAACCACAGCTGAGCCAAAGCATTCCTGCCTCTACCTCTGGTGGCTTTTAGCTCTGGGGCCATACTGGGATGTTAATTCCCCATTGCTCTGTTCCTTCCCTGTGTGGAAGGCATCATTATTGATTAACAATTAAATGAATTTTCTCTTTTTTTTTGTTTTCCAGCTGCTGTCTTAGCAGCTGCCAGGTATTGACAGGGATGATGCGGGAAGTGATGCCCCTGCCAGGTCCTCCAGCATCTTCTTCCTCCCTCCAGGAGAGGAAGAGGATAAAACCTCCCTTGCTGTTGGGAAGGGAAACCCAGGACCTGGCTGGGCTGCTGCAGGTTTGGGTTTCCCATGGGATGGCTTTTTCTGAGCCAGAGTCCCCCCCCCTCTGGGCTCTTGGCACCAACCCTAAGCCCTTTATCAGCCGGGGCCAGTGTGGGCGCCTTTGAGCTTGGCTGCATCCCTGGCTGATGCTGAGGCTGACATCTCTCCTCCTGCTCACAGATAAGGCAGGGGGGTGGGGTGGAGGGGGTGAAAAATCCCCCTGTGCTCAGAGCTTTAAGCAGCAGGTATAGGGAGGCAGCATGAGAAGGTCCACATTGGGGATGCAAAATGCCTGCTGGGATGTGAAAGTCCTACTGGAGGACTTGGAGGTGATGGAGCTGAGTAGTGTGATCCCTGGGTTGTGAGCTGGGTCTTAGCAGCAGTCAGAATCACAGGACCAGGAGATTTTCTGCTGCAAGCATCACATTGACCTCGTGTAGCTTGCCAGCAAATTTTCTCGTACTGTATTTGTGCCATGAGCTGTGTGTAGGGGCTGCTGGTGTGACTTGAAGGAAGGGTTTCTCACTGCCCATGACTTCTAACTGGTAACGATGTCTTCAAAATCCCTCCCAGAAAATAAGCTGGACTAAACCCAGCATTTGTGGCAATGGCAGCTTCATCAGGGATCTGCTCGGGGTGGCTTCCATGTGCTGTCTGGTGTCTCTGAACCTGCCATGAAGGTGAAGGATGCAGCTCAATGCAGGCATGTGAGTACCTGAGACCTCCTTGGTCTTGTGTCCACCTTGTTTTTTCCCAGAGCTGGTGCTGGGCATGGCCCTGGGCAGCCTCAACAACCTTTGCAAACAAAGGGAGTTGGGCAGAGGGACCAGAGCATCCCTGAAGTATTAATCAGGGACCACAACATTAACCAGGGACTGCAGCACCCCTGCAGCATTAACCAAGTCCTGGGGTGTTGTCCTTTGGTTAGAGACACCATAAATTAAGCAGAGATTTAGCATCAACGAGCCGGGAGGTCTCTGAGATCCTGAACTAGAAGAACCTAAGGGAGAGGCTTCACCTTGTCTTGAGTTGGGGCATTGTGTTGAGTGATCCCTTGGCCATGGAGAAACCAAACATCCCATACTTCTGAGGTGCCATGTGTCTCCTTGGGGTTGGATCCAGGATGATTTGTGTCCTCCTGTCCACCAGGAAGGTATTGGTGGTGTGCCTTGTTCCCCTGTGATGGGTTAAGGAGCTTTCCACGGGCAAGGGATGCTCTCCTCCCATTCAGAAAAGAGTGATGAACTAAAAGATTATTTGCCCTGATTAGAATCAAAGTAGTTTTGGGGCAGTGAACCAGCACAGAGTCTGTTGTCCCCAGACCACATTCTCACCCCCTCTCCATGCCCTGGGTGTGTTGTAGAGGAGAGTCATGAACCAAAACAGCTGATATAAAGCTGGTTTTATTCAGCTAGATGGTAGCTTCTTGAGTGATAGCATCTCCCCAGGTTGCCTTAGAGAGAGGGGTTTCACCCCAGGGGTGGCACCTCTAAGAGACCTGGGGATATTTCCAGTAAGGTCCATGAAATGCAGTTGAGGAGAGCCCAACCACTGCTTTTTGACTTGAAATCACTGCCCAGTGCCTTGTGGGTTTGTTTGAAAACCACAAACACCCCAACCCACTTCTGCAGCTTGAGTTTTCCCTTCTCCCCCTCTTTGGCTCTTCTGTAAATAAAAATGAGCTTTATTGATTTTGTTTCAGTAACGGAGAAATAATTTGCCTTTGGCCCGAGCTCGCAGGGTGCTAAACTCCATCCAGGATTGTGGTTTTGAGTTTTTTTCCCTCCTTTTATAGCGTTTCTGAGCTGTGTTTATGATGCCAGCGCTGACACATCCTAAACTACAGCGTGGTTATAACCTCCGGAAAAACTCCCGGCGGGATTGAAATAGTGGCTGGCAAATGTTCCTTCCTCACTCGAGCTTGTGAATCAAAAACCATCGACGGTTTAAGCAAAGGCTTGTACCGGGGAGGGAGAACTCACGCCGGAGTCGATGCATATTTTATCACCGCGCTAATTCACTCCCAGCCCTTCTCCCTTCCAACGCTGCGCGGGTTTTAATTAAATACTCATTGGCAAGGCTGTTATTCTACCTTGGAAGACCTCCAAATGGCCGTGTTTTTTCCCCAAAACGATCACAAGGGAATGTGTTCCCATCCTCCCCCCCCCCTCCC
>VZRW01002864.1:44676-81243 GCA_013398125.1 Aegotheles bennettii
GGGCACCTTCCCCCCCCTCACCAGCCCCTGCAGGCACTCAAATGCCCTCCCTGCCAATGCTGAGCTGCTGCTTTTTGCCTGATGGCTTCACATGGGAACTTGCCACAGTTGCTCATTAGGTGGAGGACCATGTGCTAAATAGTCTAATATATATATATATATATGAAGAGGATGGGAAGGAAGCAGAGGGGTCAACTCCCCATGCTGGCTTGGCAGTGAGGGACCCTTGTGCACGTGCCTGATGTGAAGGGGGAGAGCCCACCAGCAGCTTTCTGGGAGATGTTTGGGAAGTTGTCACCTTGTCTGGGAGCAGCAAATGCTAAGGGTCCCAAAGACAAGGCTGGACTTGGGGTAATGGGAACATGCATTGGGGCTGGGCAGGTATTATGGGGCTTGGTTAATTGGTGAGGTGCCTGGGCACCCATGTGTGGCCATGACCCTGGGTTTCTTCATCTCTCCCTGACCGGGTTTTTAAAGGTAATTCTGCAAAGATGCTTGTGTTCATGAGCTGGGAAGGATGAATTATGCATGCGCTTGGTGGACTTGCCAACCTGGCCCTGGCAGTAACCGTGCCCAGTAATGAGGTGGGGAGGCAGGGGAAGCACCGAGCCAAGCCCACCATCACTCCCACCAGCATTCCCAGTCTCATCAAGCTGGAGTATACCCAATATCCCAAAGGCCTGGGGGCTTGGATGCATCACATCCTTGACAGCTGCAGGGCTGGGCTACCAAAACCCTGGCCAGCATTATGACCAGGACGAGCGTGGTTATCCTCATCACCGATGGGATTTTATGGACCTTGGGATGGCAGAACAGGGAGCACGGGGAGAAGCAAGGGCTTTGCTGGCAGGCAGCGTGCTCTGCGTGCTGTTGCCTTCACAAATGGCAAGGCGAGGGACCCAGAGGCCAACTCTCGAGCTCGAGCTGTGGGGGATGATGTCAGGAAGGAGGATCCCCGTGTCCAACATCTCAATGTACATTATCTACACCTTGTGGCTGCGCATATGGGAACCAGCGATGCAGCCGCGGCAGCTCCGAGCAGCGGTGACGTCTCGGCACTTGTGACACTAATTGAATGTAATTGCCTCTTCCCAATTTCACTGAAACCTTTTCAGAGTCCCTCGGAATTAGGGAACATCGATGGCGCCGCTCCTTGGGGTTTTTCAGCTCGCGTCAGCCCTCAGAAGCGCGATTAATTTTTTACGAGCTAATCAGATCCCTTCGGCAGGTTGTCAGCCGTGGATCTGTCGTCTCTCATCAATAATGAAACACCCCGAGCAGCTTTTTCCCCCTCCAGCCTCCTGCATTATTCACCACCAGGGCCTCGAACAACAGGGTGTGCGGTATCGGGGGGGAGGCAGGGATTTAATTGATGTCCTCTGTAATTAATTACCTGTAGGAAGGTGGTTAGGACAGGGAGGTGGGTGATGGGTGGAGGAGGAGAGGGCAGGAAGTGAGGGCAAGGTCCAACATGGGGTGGGAGGTTTGCTTTGGATCACTGCTTTGCATCTCTCTCTGTGGCCTTCACCCTGGGGGGACTTTGGGAAAGTCTGCCCAAAATGAGGAGACGCTCCTGTTGTCCCCTCAGTCATCACTTGGGTGATGCTGGTGCTAAGGAGGTCCCACCCTCTAGCCTGATCCATCACCATGGGATGCTAGAGCATCCCAAATGCATACAGAGGGGAGGATTTGGGTTGTGTGGGACCTCTAAGCCCACCAGTTCGCTCCCATCCGCTGGATGGGGAGGTCACATCGCTCTTGAGATGGCACCAAGCAGAGCTGATTGAGATGGCACTGCCTCTCTAATGCTCCTCATTTTCATGGTTCCGGGCTTAAATCACCACATTTGCATTTAAATGGAGGTTTGGGTGTCTGCAAATCCCCATTTTCCAAGTGAGAAGGCCTAAAGGATGTTTAATCACGTTGGGATGAGGCCTCTGGAGCATCTCAAATCCAGACAGTAGGGCAAGAAGCATTGGTGGGGGACTCTTCCACCTGGTCTGTAGCATGGGGGTAAACTGAGTCACAGGGACTTCCCTAAAAAATTAAGGTTCCCTGAAGAAATAAAGGTTCCCCTAAAAGATGAAGGTTCCCTTCTCACCCAGGGAGGTGCAAAGAGTAGGAGCAGCAAAAAATGGTTGGGGAGGGAACAGAGGCTCAGGCAGCTGGTTTGAAGGCATCCAGATGTTTGGATGCTGTTGCTTTGGGATGAAAGCGGAGCCACGGATCCTCCTATATCCCTGCCGACCTCAGTCTGTCCATGCATTGCTGCCAACCCAAATTATTGCATATGGGAAGAGACTGCTGAGCTGCCGTGTGTTGGTTTGGCTCCTCTGAGGCTGGGAATTTGCTCACAGCTAGGTTGGCAACGGAGCATGGTGGGGACTGAATCTGCTTAATAATAATTAATCATAATAGTAATACTAATGCTTAGCACTCGTACGAAGCTTTGGAAAGATGAAGCACTGCACGGCTCCTGGCTAATCCTCCAGGATTAAGAGTTCCTGGAGGAAAAGGCAGGGGAGTGTCCCATTCTCAGGCTTCTCTCCTCCTGCATCCGCTCCCCAGGGATCTTGGCCTGGAGCCGGATGCTCTCGAGGCACCACAGGGAGGGAAAGCCGCCGTGCAAACCACCAGCACCCCTCAGCACCAGGCAGGATTGGGGCAAAACCATCTGGTTTTTGTAAAGAGCCACCCTGCAGCAGGATTAACGTTGAACTGGGATGTGCCTGGCCGCGTGGGATACCATAGGAACAGCCAGGATCTGGCCATGCCACACCATTATCTGTTTCCACGGCAACAATTAACCTAGAGGGATGGGGAGGGTGGCATGGACCAAACGTGGGTGCAGTGCTTGTAAGGGCTGGTGCCTCCATGCTGGCACTGCCCAACGGGATGCGTGCTGAGCGCTGATGTGTGAGCGCTGACATTTTGGGTCAGGAGCCACTTGTCACTCGAGATTGACCATCCAGGCTGGGACAAGTGTTGTTCACAGATCCCGTCTTCCAGCAAAGCTGATTTACCCCCACACCAAGGTCCTGGGGTATAAGGCCAGTGATCCACAGCTTTCCAGCTCCCAGCACCGCCATCCATGTGTAGGACCTGTCCCCAGCACCCATCACGCTGGGGACACTTGTGGTGCCTGCCTCAGGAGCTGAGACCTGGAGCAGCTCGATGCAGTGGGAATGATGCAAATAAATTTTTCCAAGGGAAATCCAGCCCTTGCATAAGTGACACCCTCCCCAAGACCTTGCAAAGCCTCTGGGTATCCCAAAATAGTTCTGGGTACCCCAGCACAAGGCAAAACATTAAGCACAACCTTCTACTGGGAGGGGGGGAGATTTTTCTTTTTCCTTTTAATTAAATTGTCTGAGGAAGCCAAGACACAGACAGAAAGAGACCGAGACTGTAAATAGTATAGAAAAAAAAAAAGAGAGCGAGAGAACCCATTTGGCAGAGGTGGAAATGCCAGGTGGAGCCGTACGGAGAAAGAGGAGGAAGAGGAAGAGGCAGGCGAAGCTTCACGTTAGCTCCAGGATCACTGTTAGGGTGAGCACCAAAACTAGTCTGAAGCCGCAGTGGCCGGTAAGTGAACCTAGGCAGGAGGAGAAAAGGGATGGGGAGTTTAGGGAGCCATCTCATCGCTTGGGTTCAACACAGGATGGGGCCACCACTGGTTTTTTTTGGGGGTATCCCCCTCCTAAACTTGCTACGGAGCTTGCGTGGGATGGGCAGCAGGACAGGGATGCTGCAGGGAGCATCCTTGGGGCCACTTTTGGTGCAGGGACATCCCTGCTGCCAAGGGAAAGGGCTGGGGACCATGCAAGGAGAGATGGCCAAGGGCTTGGGGCCATGCAACAGGGGATGGCCAAGGGCTTGGGGCCATGCAACAGGAGATGTTCAAGGCCTTGGGGCCATGCAAGGAGAGATGGTCTCTGCATGGTCCTTTCCCTCCCTGGGGGAATTTTGAGTCGAAACATTGGTGTCACCACAACTCACCGTTGGAGTCCTCTGTTCCTCTGGGAATATTTGGGTTTTCTAATGGGAAAGAAATAGCAGAGAGTTGGTTTTATTGGGGGAGGGAGATGAGTGAGGATTCATGGAGGGAGGGTGCTGCCATACCAAAAACGATGAGGCGGGTGTGGGTGTCTGTGGAGCCCAGGGGGTTCTGGGCAGTGCAGCGGTACATGGAGCCATTGAGCTCAGCTGGCACCCGCTCCAGCACCAGCTCCTTGCCATCGTGCTCAGCACTGCCATCGAGGAGCCGGCTCCCCACCCGTGTCCAGGTGAAGAGGGGCTCAGGGAAGACTTCATTCTGCGGGGAGATGGGGAACGGTGAGATGGGTGTGTAGGGAGTGAGCAAACCCTGTCTCATGCCTGGAGCAAGGACAGGGTACAGCCAAAATGGCCAGGGGTACACCCATGATGTAACCCAAGGCCACCAACCCAACCACATAAAGTGCTGGTGCAGATGCAAGGCTGTCCATTGGCATGGCACTGCCCCATGGCGATGGGGACGGATGGGGATCCTGACCTGGAAGCCCTGCACCAGGATCCGCACGGTGTCTCCAACACGGGCTCTCGTTGGTGTCATTGTGATCTTCGGGCCCTTGGGAGCAACTGCAAGGGAAGGGGACAAGAAGGGACATCAGGCAAGAAAGGGGTTCCTGGTGCTGTGGGGTGTCCTTGGCTGGGGTTAATAACGGTTGATAATGATTGTGGCGAGGGGGTGGCACTGTGTGTGCTGGCCGGGGAGGACTGATGGCTGGGTGATTGATGGACAGGCTGACAGACATCCAAATGATTGATAGACAGGTAGGCAAGGACCCAGCAGGCAGATGAACAGGAAGGCTGTGAGATTGATAGACGTCTGTAATGGGATGCAGTGATGGTGAAGGACACACTTCCTAATGAAGGTGTGAAAATGCAGGACTTAGGTTATTTTTCGGCCACTTATATGTTGGGAGAGAGCTCTAATGCTCGGTGGGAGGAACAGATAATGTAGGGCCATCTATTAGCAAGAGAGCTGCTGCCCTCCTTGTTGACTGCCAACCTCCCGTTGACCTCCTCATTGCCACCAACCTCCCACTAATTGAGGTGGTTGATGAGCTGAAGGAAAAGAGCTGGAGCACCAGCAATGAGAGGTATGTTCACACTGAAGCCTGTGCCAAAGACGGGTGGAAAGCCAATGAGGCGAAGCTCTCCAGGAGATGGTCCATCATTGCTGATGCAGCGAGCCAAGTGCCCTACTTGGCCAGGAGAAAAGCCGTCTTCTGCACTCAGCTCAAGGGGAGAGAGGCTGGAGCAGCCAAGCCGGGAGGGTGCTGCGAAGCTGGGGCAAGTCTGATGGAGAGCTCAGCCTCTTCTGATGGGAAACCAGTAGAAGGTAGGGGAGCCCTAGCCTTATCTAGGGGCCAGATGACATGTCAAGGTGGGGCAGAAGTGAGGGCCCCCGCTAACTACTCTGTTCACCAGCTCCCATGGTCACTTCTGCTCTTCTAGGGTCCCGGGCATACTGGGAGCCAATGGGGCAGCCCTAGCCTCAACCCCACCACACTATCACAACTGGGGCCTCCTCAGCCCCACATGCTGCTCCTATGAAGGGGCCAGCCTGGCCCCTCACCAGCAATCTCCTCTGGGATGAGTTGGGTGGTGATGGCCAACAAGGGTCATGGCATGTCCTCAGGTCTCCTGGGACAGGGTATAGATGGATGGAGGTGACATCAGTATAGATGTCCCCACCCTGGCCCCAACACGACCCCAGTTCAGAGGAGCTCCTCTGTTCCATCCCCTCCCAGAGTTACACCTTATAGGAGGCAACATCAAGGTGCTCTCAACTTCCTCACCTGTCCTGCAGGCAACCAAGGCAAAGACACATCAAGCACCAGATCCTCCAAAAGACCTCCCACCCTCAGCTTTAAACACCCCCCCTACAACCAGCACATCCCTGGCAAAAAAAAATAATAAAAATTGGCAAAAAACCCCAAAAAAGGCAAAACCCCCCCAAAATACCAAAAACCACCCCAAAGCTCTGATGGCCACGCTTACCGAGCGTCACCTCGGACTGCATGGGCATGGAGAGCGCCGGGTGCTTCACCTCGCAGCTGAAGAGCGCCTCGTTGTCGATTTGGGGGTTGAGGGTCCAGGTGAGGGTGGCCCGCGCCTCCACCGTCCCGTCGCTGACCGGCGCGTGCGTGTGACGGAAATAGTAGATGGGCTCCGCCACGTGCACCCACCGCGGGAATTCCCGGCTCACCACCGTTTCGGGGATGATTTCAGTGACAGGATCCCGCTCGGCCGCCAGCCCCCGTGGTGGGTCTGCCGTGGCCAGGAGTTGCCCACCTCCCACTTCTCCTTCGGCCGCCAGCGATTTTGGCACCTTGGTGTCATCCAGGTCACGGTGAAGGAGGTTACGGGGTGCCCAGTTCCCGGCGCCGGCCGGCGGCTCCGGCAACGGGGTGGCCTCGATGGGCTCTCCATCCCGCTTGAAGTACACCTGCGTGGGGACAAAAGGGACTGTGAGACTGGTGGGGACAGCCACCACCCTTTGCACAGGGCTCCTTCCCAAGGTCCCCATGGAAAGATGCTGCAGGGCAAGATTGGGGCAGCAGGCTGCTCCTTGCCTTATTTTGCCTCCAACAGCAGCACATATATATCTTGAATCTATATACTTTTTAATGCTTTTTTCATATATATATATGAAAGATTAAAGAGCCTGGGGGCTCACCAGCGGGGCAGGCTTGCCACCAGAGACCACGCACACCAGGGTGAAGTTCTGTGCCTGGTAGCGGCTGAAGGGTGCCGGGGTGTCGGCGGCCAGCACCGAGATGGATGTTGGAGGAGCTGCCGGGGAGCAGAGCCAGGGTGTTAGCATGGCATCCTTGGCACCTACTCATCTCCATTCCCATCCCTGTCCCCATGCCCATCCTTGCCCCATCCCCACCCCTATTCCCATCCCCATTTCCATTCCTGTCCCTGTCGTCATCCCCATCTCCATCCCTATCCTCATCCCCATCCCCATCCTCATCTTTAACTCCATCCCCATTCTCACCCCCAACCCCATCTCTGTCCCCATGCCCATCCTTGCCCCAATCCCACCCCTATTCCCATCCCCATCCCCATTTCCATCCCTGTCCCTGTCGTCATCCCCATCTCCATCCCTATCCTCATCCCTGTCCCCATCCTCATCCCCATTTCCATCCCTATCCTCATCCCTGTCCCCATCCTCATCCCCATTTCCATCCCTATCCTCATCCCTGTCCCCATCCTCATCCCCATTTCCATCCCTATCCTCATCCCTGTCCCCATCCTCATCCCCATTTCCATCCCTATCCTCATCCCTGTCCCCATCCTCATCCCCATTTCCATCCCTATCCTCATCCCTGTCCCCATCCTCATCCCCATTTCCATCCCTATCCTCATCCCTGTCCCCATCCTCATCCCCATTTCCATCCCTATCCTCATCCCTGTCCCCATCCTCATCCCCATTTCCATCCCTATCCTCATCCCTGTCCCCATCCTCATCCCCATTTCCATCCCTATCCTCATCCCTGTCCCCATCCTCATCCCCATTTCCATCCCTATCCTCATCCCTGTCCCCATCCTCATCCCCATTTCCATCCCTATCCTCATCCCTGTCCCCATCCTCATCCCCATTTCCATCCCTATCCTCATCCCTGTCCCCATCCTCATCCCCATTTCCATCCCTATCCTCATCCCTGTCCCCATCCTCATCCCCATTTCCATCCCTATCCTCATCCCTATTCTCATCCCTGTCCCCACCCTCATCTTTAACACCATCCCCATCCTCATCTCCATCCCCATCACCACCTTAAACCCAATCCTCATCCCTGTCCCTATCCCCATCCCTGAGGATGGGAAAATGAGCCCAATCCCTGTTGTGCCCCCACCTTGAGACCCCACAGCCCCTTCCTCTCTGGTCCCACCCAGCGAGAGGCTGCACTCACCCATCACATTGAGGAACACGTTCCCAGAGGCCAGGACCACTTTCTCCCGGGTGGCTCGGTCGTAAATCCCCACATGGCACTCATAGGGACCGTTGTCCGAAATGCGAACCTCGGGGAGGCTGGGGACGAGAGAAAGAGCTCAACACTTGCTCCCCCCTCCATCCCAACTCTGTTGTCCCATGGGATGCAGCGGTCGGCACCCGGATATGAAGGCGTCGGATGGGGTTGCTTTTCGCCGGTGATGGGGATCAATAAACTATTAATAACTGCAAAGGCTGCAGGAGGGAGCTGTGTAATGCAGTTTAGCAGCTGGAGTTTACTGGCACTGACAGCTCCTCGGGAGGGTAAGTAATTGCATTATTGAGAGGAGAAGTGTACGGGAGGTAAAGGCACTGCTGAGAGCAAAAACCTGCGAAGCGTGGACGTTAAATGCCTGCAAAGCTGCTGCTAAAGGCTCGGTGCTGGGCATTACAGATGTAAGGGCTGTGGCAAAATGTGGTGCATGGAAAGGAACAAAAGCCACCCAAAATCCACTCAAACCCAGAGCATGCTTTGATCCATGTGTTATCTAGAAACTTTATATCGAAATATTATCTAGATGTGCAAAAGGATCGGTGCTGCTGGAGGTAGAAACACTTGTGCCAGCTGCAAGGCATCTCCAAATCCCAGGAAGGTTTGGGCTGGGAGGGACCTCAAAGCTTGTCCAGTGCCACCCCCCTGCCATGGGCAGGGACACCTCCCACCACACCAGGCTGCTCCAAGCCCCATCCAACCTGGCCTTCAACACTGCCAGGGAGGGGCAGCCACAGTTTCTCTGGGCACCCTGGGCCAGGCTCTCACCACCCTCACACCAAACAATTTCTTCCTCACATCCAATCTCCATCTCCCCTCTGGCAGTTTGAAACTGTTTCCGGAGCTGTTTGCTGGTTGGCAGCATCCCACCCCCCCAGCTGGCAGCACCACCCCACCTCGCTGACCAGCAGCATCCCACCAATAAGGATGAGGACCATTCCCACACAGAGCACCCAGCAAGCCACCTCCAGCTTCAAAACTCTCCCCTTTCCCAGACAAACCCAGGAGGAGTGTGCCTTGCGGAGCTTCCTTGGCAGGGGCAAACCCCCGTGTTGGCTCGCTGGCTCCTTCCTGCAAGTGCCTGGCTGCCTTCCCGCGCCTTCTCCTTGCCGTGTGAGCCCCCCGCCAGCACAAACAAGCCCCCGTCGAAGCGAACAGTCACTTGGCAACTCCTTTGAATGGCTGCGACGCTTTCAACTAAGCCTCTGCCATCTGTTCCAGCCGCTAGTTACCCACGCACGGAGCGGGAAATCAGCTGCACCCTTCATTAGCGGTGGTTTCGGTCCCCGCCAAGCTGGGGACCCTCTCCACAGGACCTCACCCTTTGGGTTTGCACTGCTGATTTGGGTGTAAAACGGTCCTAATTGGGTTGGTTTGAGGTTTCTGCGGTGGGCGTGGAGCGGAGAGAGGGGACCCTCAGCCCTGCAAAGCCAAACCGCTGCCTGTTGTGTCCTTTGCGTCCTCTAAGCACGCTGGAAATCAAGAAATAATGATAGAGATATTCATAAAGCGGCGCCTTCCTTGACGAGAGCTGGGTTTTTAATCAGAGAAAGGGCAAAAAAAACCCCCACAACTCCAGGCTTGGATATCTCCCGGCTTTGCTCTTCACATCTGAGCGGGCAGCGTTCAAAGCCGGTATGAAAAGAGGCAGTGGCAGCAGCCCTCTGCGCTGCGCAGATAAGAGCCGCGCCGCCCCGGATAACGCTCCGTGGGATGGCACCGACGTGCCCGAGCCATGGAAAAGATTTCATACAAAAAAACCCACAGCTCGAAATACAGACGGGTAAAATGAAAGGGAGAGAAAACCTGAATGGAAACAGCCAGGAAGCGACTGACCCATCAGCAAACCCTTCCCAATATTGTTCCGCTTCCTCGGAGCCTGAAATAAGGCGGGACCCTCTTAGAATAAAAAGGCAAAGAAATAAAAAGCATCGAGCCAACGATTCAGAAAACAAGCTCCTTTCATGCCCTGGGAGAAACATCTCCTTTCTCCCCAGGCATGTTGCTGTTTTCCTCTGCGAACAACCGCATGAAAAAGACTTTTTACCACCAACATCCTCAGTTCCACGGATGATTTGCCGGCACCGCGCCGACGATTATGGAGGCTTTTAAGTGCTTGGTCCTAGGGCGGCGAAATTTTCTGCTCACAAATTCTATTAGTTGTACAATATACGGTGAAAGGGAGAAAAAACAGAGGGTTTTGAGCCCAAAAATCAGCTGTTTTGCCTCGCTGGCGTGGTGCAATGGCCTTGTCCCTTGCTCAAGGGATGCTCGTGGTCGGGATGTCTCGCTCCGTGCATGGGGGATGTTTTATTCCAGTTTAATTCCCCGACTTTCCCAGTGCTCCCTGTTAAAGGAGAGCGATGGTGAAGTCCAGCACCAAGGCAAACCGCTGGGTTGATGGCAGGAGAGTAAGGCTGTCGAGTTAAGGAATGTGTAATCCCTTCGTGAAGCCGCCAAAACCTCCTCCAAACAATAATTAGTCATGTCAGAAATTTGTACAACATCGCAGCGAGTGGCTGAGTGGAGCCTGTGCTACGTGGGAAACAAAACTCAAGGAGTGGAGCAACCTCTGAGCATCCTCTGAACATCACCTGACCCTCCTGAGCATCCCCTGACCTTCCGCTGAGCATCTCTCCATCGCCCCTCTGAGCAGCCTCTGATCATTGCCTGAGCAACCCCTGAGTATGCCCTAAGAACCCTCTGAGCAACCCCTGACCATCCTGAGCACCTCCTGAGCATCTCCTCACCCTCCTGAACATCCTCCTGAGCATCCCGAGCATCTCCTGAGCCTCCCCTGAACAACCCCTGAGAAGCCCCTGAACATCTCCTGAGCAACCCCTGAGCATTCCCCAAGCACCTCCTGACCCTCCCAGACATCCTCCTGAGCAACACCTGATCCTCCTGAGCATCCCCTGAGCAACTCCTGAACATCTCCTGAGCATCCCTGAACATCTCTGAGTATTTCCCCAGCAACCCCTGAGCATCTCCTGAACATCTCCTGAGCATCCTGCTGAGCATCTCTGAACATCTCTGAGTATTTCCCCAGCAATCCCTGAGCATATCCTGAACATCTGAGCATCCCCTGAGCAACTCCTGAGAATCCCCCGAGCTTCTCCTGAGCAAGCCCTGCGCATCCTCCTGAGCAACCCTTGAGCATCCTGTGAGCATCTCCTGAGTATCTTTATCACCTCCTCTCCAGCCCCACCTTTCTGCTTCTTTTCTCCACTCTATTCCCATTTATTCCCACGCAGCCATCTAACACACTTGCTTTTACAACAAACCATAGCTCAGAGTGGAAAAAACAGCAAAAAATCCCCAAAAATTCAAATTCCAGAGAATCAGAAGGAATTCTGTGCTTGCACACACGTGCATACGATGGGATGAGTCACGCTGAGCCCTTTCCAACCCTCATGCAGATATTTGCAGGGGTGAAGCATCACATTGAGGAAACGACCACCCAAGTGATTTTGCACTTGGAAGAAAAGCAAAGACAAGCTTCCATGCTGCCTGTTTTATATATATTGATATATATTTATATATTNCCTGCTGTTTCTCTGCTCATTTTCCCTCCTGTTCACCTCCACCAATGTCACCCAGGGCCAAGCAGGACCATGGATAGGGACAGACCTCAGCTATTTGGTGACGACAAGTTAAGACAAGGATAACTTGCAACGCAATGAATCCCCACCGACAGCCAACGAGGACACATCTGGGATCACCATAAACCCTCAAATGACCCAAAATGGGGAAAAATTACTAAAAATAAGCGTTAAAAAGCAGCTGGCACATCGAAGGAGGTGGATTCAGGGTGACTTACCGCACGGTGGACTGGTAGACCAGATCCTCCCTCTTCCGATAATTCTCCATGTGTGAGAAGTTGGTGGAGAACATGGCATCGAAGGTGAAGATCTTCTGCTTGATGGTGCCACCGTCAGTGACCTGCAAAAAAAAATCACATATATAGACACCCAGGGTCACTTTTGCAAATGCACGAGCAGCTTTGCACCAGCTTCAATTTTTTAATAGCTATTTAATTTTTAATTCTCTTTATTTTCAATGTGTTTTAATTTAAAATGTATTTTAATGGAAAATATGCTTTAATTTTAAATATGTTTTAATTTTAAACACATTTTAATACATTTTTATTTTAAATAAATATCTTTATTTGAATACATTATAATTTTTAATAGATTCTTATTTTAATTATATTTATTTGCAATCTTTCTATTAAGATTGCAATAAATAGTATTTCTTTATTATGAGCCTGCTGAGATTAAAAGCAAAACCCATGTGTTTCTCTCTGGTTATCTCATCGCCAACTCCATAACTTTTTAGGTGGAAAAAGAGGTTTTTTGGGCCCAGGAAGGACTTGTTTCTTCCCTGTGTCACCCATTGCCTTCAGGTTGATCTCCCACTCTGGAGAGGTTTAGTATAAAACTAAGGAGGAAAAGGTAGAGGGAAGCGATGCGGATGGGAGATGGGCATTTTGGGGCTAAAACAGCTCAGATTGATCCATCAGAGAGGTAAAATACTTTTTTTTTAAAAAGCCAGGCTTATGAGAGGGGGATTTTGGGGATTAACCCCCCAAACCCAGCACCCCCCAGACCCTCGCTCTCCCCACCCAAGGCTTCTTGCCCCACTTGGTCAAAACTCAACTTCGACTCCGAATTTTCTCTTTTCCATTTTTTCTTTTTTTATGGCAAAAAGGAAGGGGAAAAGAAAAGCTGCCATTAAAACCATCTCCTCAAATTTATTCACTGAGGCTGAGGCTTTTATTGCAAAGAAAATCCACGCTGGTGCAGGATAAAGAACTGCGGGAAGAATTATCGGAGCTGTAAATCTCCAGCCTTGGGAACAAGGGGAAGTTTTCAAGGATGCATCCGATTTTTTCCCAACTTTTCTTTACACCCTGGAGTGGTTTTAGGGCAGGACCTTGAAACTGCTCCTGATTGGCAAAGCATTTCATGTATCAGCTCCAAACGTTTTCCAAGGAGCATTTTTGGGGATGCGGTGGTGTGGTGGCTCCAGGGAGGGATGCTCAGGGGATGGGAATGGGTGGAGGACCATGGACTTGCAGCCACAGGTTTCCCAGCACATCTGGACAGATGTGGGCAAAGCAGGAAAGCATGGAGCTAGATCGAAGCGTGGAGAAGGGGAAAAATGCAGCTCCCCCCCCCCCCCAGGACCCTTCACATCCCCCCGAGGATGCACGGCACGGGAAGATGCCACAGCCCAGGCACGGCCTCAGGAGGATTACAGCCAGCTGATGGGCTCCTAGGAAAAGGCATGGAGAAAACAGTCTCTCCTCGGGGATCAAACCTACTTCCAGCCTTTTATCTGCGCCCTGGAGACAGTTTGGTTGGAGAGGAGCTATGTATAAAGTTGTATATAAAGCCCAATGCTTCTTGCTGGGGAGAATAAGGATGATAATTGGGCAACGTCCAACAGCCATTGCTCCAAATTATGTGCCCACACTGAGGAGCAGGAGGAAAAGGGGCACTGGGAGAGGAAAAGGCACATTTAAGGCACAGGGAGCTGAGCTCGGGCAGCCCAAGGCTGCCTGCTGCATTATTTATAAACCCGAGGAAAAATCTTATTCCTAACAAAAAAACCCCAGCAATTGCCCCTGCGTGGGGAGATGTCAACCTCCCACTCCAGGAGAGACCTTGGAGCACCTTCCAGTGCCTGAAGGAGCTCCAGGAAAGCTGGAGAGGGACTGGTGCCAAGGGCAGGGAGTGATGGGACGAGGGGGAACGGGTTCCAAGTGCCAGAGGGGAGATGGAGAGGGGATGGGAGGGAGAAATTGTTTGGTGTGAGGGGGGTGAGAGCCTGGCCCAGGGTGCCCAGAGAAGCTGTGGCTGCCCCTCCCTGGCAGTGTCCAAGGCCAGGTTGGCTGGGGCTTGGAGCAGCCTGGTGTGGTGAGAGGTGTCCCTGCCCATGTCAGGGGGTGGCACTGGGTGAGCTTTGAGGTCCCTTGAAACCCAAACCAGTCTGGGATTTGATGATTTTGGGAGGTGCAAGCCTGGGTTCCCCACTGCATCCCCGGAGCAAGAGCAGTGCCCTGGCCCAGTGGTAACAGAGAGCTCGATAAACTCTGTGGATACTTGTGACCTTCTCTCCCTGCCTGAGCATGAGGAATTCAAAGAGTTCCCCATGCTGACGTTTAAATTATCATCTCCGAGGTGCAGAGATGATCCAGCTGGCTGGGAGATGAATGGCACCAGTCAGAGCTCTCGCAGTTACCAGCCCCAGATCTCTCCATCAGCAGCTTTGCTCAGATTTGTAGAGAATTTCTCCCCAGCCGTAAAACTCAAGATTTTTCCCTAAAGAGGAGCAGGTTTATAAATCAAAGGCACAACCTGCCGTGAATTGGATTGGCTTGGAAATTTGGAGGGGAGCTGCGACGCTCTGGGAGATGCTCCTAAAACATCACATCCTGATGCCTCCAGCCCTGCTTCTCCCCAGCATCCCCAAAGCAGCATCCCAAAGCAGCATCCAAGGCTTTCCCAGCAGCTGGAAGGGCTTGTGACAGCCTCAGCACACCGGATGCCCTTCACTTGGCTCCTCCACCTTGTCTTCCCCCTCCCCTGGAGCCAACGCTGCAGTGACTTTATCACTGTCACCAGTGACAGAGCCACCGCGGGAGCTGCCGGCCGGGGCCGTGACGTCTCATTGCTCCTAATGGGCAGTGGCAGAGGAACCCCCCTCAGGGATGGCACTTTGTCACCATCGATCAGGTGGCTCCAAGTGGCGCCGCCAACATCTGTAATGCATCAGCTCCTGGCTTGCCACTGCCATGGGTTTGGGAGCCCCTGCAGCCTCTGCTGGGCAGGGATCAGCCCGATGAGCCCCGGGATAGAGCAAAGGGCTTTGCAATCCCCATGCACTGAGCCAGGAGCTACAAAACAAGAGCTGCTGCATGAAGGATGGGGGGAATGGCTTGGAGATGGGATGGGGGGACCCATGGGGTTATGGCATACATCCCTGTGCCTCCAAAGGCCACCTTAATGGGTGCTGTGGAAAGAGGCACTTGCACATGGGTGCTACAATGAGCAATGCCCACACACCATGGGTGCTATAGGGAGCCAAGTCCATGCACCATGGGTGCTACAGAGAGCAATGCCCATACACCATGGGTGCTACAGAGAGCAGTGTCCATACACCATGGGTGCTACAGAGAGCAGTGCCCATGCACCATGGGTGCTATAGAGAGCAATGCCCATACACCATGGGTGCTACAGAGAGCAGTGCCCATACACCATGGGTGCTATAGGGAGCCAAGTCCATGCACCATGGGTGCTACAGAGAGCAATGCCCATACACCATGGGTGCTACAGAGAGCAGTGTCCATACACCATGGGTGCTACGGACAACAACGACCATGCACCATGGGTGCTATGGAGAGCAGTGCCCATACACTATGGGTGCTACAAGGAGTAGTGCCCATGTACAGGTGCTGCAGACAGCAACACCAGCCCTGGCTCTGCCATTCTCCTTCTTGCTAATTAGACTGAGCACTGAACTCTAATTAACAGTGGCAGAGCGACTCCCGAGGGCTCCCCTCCGTGCCCAGTGCCACACACCCCCATGCCCAGCCCCTGGTGCCCCCAGGTGGAGGGCCAGGCAGGGTAGGACACTGCTCTCCACTGGATCATCGTGCCCAGCCCTCACCTGCCACCAAAAACCTGCAAAATGTTTTTTTGCAGTTATCACCCTCTCCTCCTCTCCCCCCGGCCGTGTGTACAGCCTGGCTGCTGCCGGCTGCCTGCTTCCCTTGCCAGATGTCTGCACAGAGCCAGAACAGACACTCCGAGGATTTTCTCTCCCTCTCCTGCTCCTATATTATTTTTTTTTGCTCTGCATTGCTGCAAAAAGTCATTTTCTCCCTCCCTGTTCCCCACTGCAATGTGGCACTGACCATACTAATCAGGTCTCCGGCGCGATCCCCGAGGTGACGGTGACGGGAGCCAGCTAACAGCTTGACAGCTCCGTGTCTTCTCTGACTGGTTACAAACTCGTTTGCAAGGATGCCACCACCCTCCTCTCCTGGAAGGGTTGCTGGGCGCTCACCTGATGTGCAAAGGGTTCAGGTCCATGTTTGCACATGTCCCTGGGCAAATCGCACCTTCTGGAGATGAATTTGCTGTGGAAGGGGGTGGCTGGGTATTAATTAGCACCTCTGCAGACCGTGCATGTTCTTGTTTGTGCCATCAAAAAGCCCCTTTGCTCATCCCAGGTCTCCTCATACCTTCAGCTGGACCACTAATGGTTGGACTTGATAAGCTTTAGGGTCTTTTCCAACCAAAATGATTCCATGATTCGAAATGACTGGGAGCTGTGGTTCACACCGAGGGATTTCCTGTCCCCAGGAAAATATTGTCACCTGCTGCCACCCCTCCTCACCATCCCTCCACCATGGGGTCCCAAGGGAGCTGCTGGAGAAGGGGCTGAGGGACCTGTTTTGCAACATGTTGCTTCTCAGCGGGGTTTTATCTGCACTCCCCATGGAGCCTTGAGCTTTGATGTGCACCCACTCCATGGGTTTTGCACCCACCCATGGGGTCTGCATGCTCCTGATGGGGTTATGCATGCACCCCGACAGGGTATGCACCCACCCCATGGCTTTGCATGCTTCCAACAGGTTATGCATGCACCCATGCATCATACACGCACCCTGATGGGTTATACATGTACCCTGATGGGTCATGCATGCACCCCATGGGTTCTGGATGCACTTCGTGGGTTCTGGATGCACCCCGTGGGTTATGCATGCACCCCATGGGTTATACACCCATCCCATGGGTTATACACCTACCCCATGGGTTATGCACCCACCCCCTGGGTTATACACCCACCCTGTGTCCTACACCTCCCCCTCTTTTGCCTTCCCCACCCTGCAACCCACTGTGCTCCCCTGGAGCAGCTCTGCATCCTTCAACTCCAGGAGCTCACTCTGCTCCCTAGAACATAACCCAAGGGAAATGGGAGCCCCAGTGGGTCCCCACAGCACCCTGCTATGCTGCCATGGTGTTGTGCACAATGATGCTGTCAGGATGATTTACAAATGGTATAAATATAACTCCACAGTCCTGGCATCTCCACCCCAGCTCACCCAAGACCTCCTATACTGGGCAGCAGTGACTGGGCGCTTGGGCAGCTGCAAAATCCATAAGTGAGACAAGATGAGGGCAAAAAAGGGGAAAACCCCTAAAATCAAGAGGGAATTTGAGAAATCCTGAGGATGCTCTAGGAAAAACTCAACTTTCCTAATGCGCAAAGCTCCTTGAGAATGGAGAAAAAGGGAAGGGGGGGTGTTAAAACCTGGAAGAAAGGGGGATTTGTGGCGATAGAAATAAAAGCGGGGTTATTTCTTCCCCTCCCACTCTCCCTGTGGTTTCTCAGAGCGTAATTAGCTCGGCTGCCCCAACGCGTCATCCTCTCGCCGAGGGCTCCAGCATCCCTCTGCACAGGGGGGATTATGCAAATCCAGCCCCAGCTCGCATGAAAGTGGGTTAATCCAATATTACCGAGTGGAAAAGGGAAGGAAAAACCCGGCAGAGATGGCAGCACCGGCGGAAGGAACACCCTGGAAAAAGCCTCCTCCCTAAAATAAGGGGGAGACAAAGCCAACTGCAAGTTACAATTTAGGGTTCAGGACAGTTTATGGTTTATATTTTGATATTTTTCTGCTTGCATCCCCTACACACCTAACTACACGTATTTATAGCCAGGACTTGATGGAAATAGCCCTGTGCACGCCCCATGCTCCAGCAGCTGAATGTATTTCTGTCCAGAGAGCACCTTTTCCTATTTATAAACCCGCCTGGATGTGAAGAAGAGCTTTCAGGCAGAGATGCTCCTTGTTTGGGGAGCAGAAACAAGACAGCAAAACCAGGAAAAAATATCTTACAGCAAAGGGTGGCAACCTCACCAGAGGCCACTGGCCCAGATAGCTCTTTCTTTGCCTCCTCCACCAGCAAGTGTGTGAGCAAAGAGCTGAGCTTTTTTCCCCATCCTGAAAAACTTGGAAGTTCTCCCTATCCAACCACCATGGGGGTTTCATTCCTGTTTGCAGCTTATCCTGAAATTCCCTGGAGGAAGCCAAAAATACCACTCTGGACTGGCACATCCTAGGTGGGATCCAGGCTCGGTGCAGATGGGAGCGATGCTACAGCCTCCAAATTCCCCCCTCCCCAAACAAAACCAGATGATCCAAGTCTTGCTTTGCTCCAGACCATCATCCTGCAGCCCTGGGAATTTTGGGGACAGGGATGGGACACGGGGAAAGGTTTTTGGGGGAGGCTTAGTGCTGAGGTCTCCAGTGAAGAGCCCAGCACTGCTCCACCCTCAATTTTGCATATTTTCCCTTGCAGCTTGAAAAATCACCCTTTTTTTAACACCATTTCACACCCAACATGAAAATCCTCTTTGCACAGTGGCACCAACCTGAACCCCGACTCCCAAACCCCAAAGGGCACCAACCCAGGGTGCAAAGCCCCCAGCGCTGAACCGAGCCTGCCAACCCCAAATCCACGCGGAAAACATAACAAAACACCTGGAAAAAGCTTCACAGAACCCTCGGGATGATCACAAAGCCACTTTACATCTTCCCCCCTTGCGGGTTTCCCCAGCCCAGCCTGCCTGTCTGCATCACCCACTCGATATTCCCATCAGCCAGAGCCGCCGGCTGCTTTGCTCTCCATCACCCAGCTTTGACCTTCTGTTGTACAGGAGCAAAGCCACCGGGTGGCTTCATGTCCCAGCTTACCCGGTACCAGACGATTTCCCTCATCTTCCCATCCGTCTTGAAGTTGCATTTCAGGGTGACGGCGTCTCCCACCACCACGGGCGGCAGCGGCTCGATGCTGACTGTCAGGTAGGCTGGAAAAGTTCAAAAGAGGAGGAAAAAGAGACGTGAGCTGCTGGCAGGATGGGGCAGAGGGGGTAAAACACTGTTCTCAAATGGTTTTATGGCATTAAAATGGTTTTATGGCATTTGTTCCCCCTCTTCCTTGGGGAACAAACACCAACTCCATCCCACATAGGGATAACCTATGGGCAAGCCCATCAGCCTGGCATCTTGCCCCCTCGCTCCACCCCACATATGGATAACCCATGGGCAAGCCTATCAGCGTGGCATCTTGCCCCCTCGCTCCACCCCACATATGGATAACCCATGGGCAAGCCTATCAGCGTGGCATCTTGCCCCCTCGCTCCACCCCACATATGGATAACCCATGGGCAAGCCTATCAGCGTGGCATCTTGCCCCCTCGCTCCACCCCACATATGGATAACCCATGGGCAAGCCTATCAGCGTGGCATCTTGCCCCCTCGCTCCACCCCACATATGGATAACCCATGGGCAAGCCTATCAGCGTGGCATCTTGCCCCCTCGCTCCACCCCACATATGGATAACCCATGGGCAAGCCCATCAGCCTGGCATCTTGCCCCCTCGCTCCACCCCACATATGGATAACCCATGGGCAAGCCTATCAGCGTGGCATCTTGCCCCCTTGCTCCATCCCACATAGGGATAACCCACGGGCAAGCCCATCAGCCTGGCATCTTGCCCCCTTGCTCCATCCCACATAGGGATAACCCATGGGCAAGCCCATCAGCCTGGCATCTTGCCCCCTTGCTCCATCCCACATAGGGATAACCCATGGGCAAGCCCATCAGCGTGGCATCTTGCCCACTTGCAGGGATGAATTTCAGTGCTCCCAACACGCCAAAAAAAAGCCCACCTGACCTTATTTCCCAGCTCACAGCACCAAAACACAAGGACTGACAGTCTTGCTGATTCTCTCCCCAGCTTTACAAAACTGCCCATGTTCACCCAAACAAACCCTGAACATCCAGTTTTTACGGTCCATGCCCCAAGCCCAGATCCCACTGGCCACATTTCCCACCTGCAAACTCAAGCCCATCCTTTCTACCGAGATAATGGCTTTGACTTTGGTGATGGTGAAGACTTGATGATCTTCACTATCATCTGCCCCACACCAGTTTGCTCCCCATTGCAGCCCCAGTTCCTCCACCCTGGCCTTGCTTTAAAACCCTTTAAATCACTAATTTCTCACGGGAATGGGTCCAGCAGATTAACTGGAAGATGTGCAAAGCCCAACGTGTGGTTTTACAACCCAGCCTTGGCCAACACCTTCCTACTCCCCTATCTCCCCCATAGCTGGATGCAGGATTTGTCCTCTTAGAAGAGGGAAAATCAGAGCCTGGGTGGCTCTGTCTGGCCATTTTCTTCCCGTTTCCCCCTGATTTTGCTGCAAAACTCTTGCAGGAGCACAGAGCAGCCAGGGTCAGGAGAGTAGGCAATTGCATTGCTATTTTATTTTCCTCTATTTCTTCTGGCTGCTGGAAGATGCCCGATTCACAGCTTGGCAGATCTGAGCCTTTCTTTAGCATCCTTGCCCTGACTGCACCCCTTTGACACCGTCTCCAAGCAGAGCACTCCAAAACAGCCCTTAAAGCACCACAAAAATCCCTATATTTTAAAAATTATCACTTTCATCGGGTGGAAAAGCAACCTAGAAAAACCCCGGAGCGCCTGGAAAAGGGAAGCAAGTTTGGAAATGGGGCTGCAGAACCCACGACTCCTTTGCAGCAGGTCCCTCTGGATGAGGGGAAGGGGATTTTAACCGTCCCACAGCCGGCGACTCGAGGCTCACATCACTTGTAAAACAAATTGTTGGTGTTTGGGCAATAAATCCCAGCCCCGAGCTGCGGGAGAGCGCGGTGTGCACACACGTGCCTGCTGCACCAGCAAGGCAGCATGGCCCAGCATACTGAGCACGAGGTTCCCAGATTCCAGAAGCCCTCTTTGTGCTGCTATTTTTGGGGGGCTGCAGAAGGAGTTTATGGCCGTGTGCAAGGAAATTTGGGAAAAAGGGGATTTTTTGGGGTGGTGGAGAGTAGCGGAGGGTGCTTTGCAGCGTTGCACAGCGGGTGCATGGGAGGCAGCAGCACTGAGCAGGGATGGGGGCTGAATTAAAGGCTGTTTGCAATGCACAGCAAGCTGGGTGTTAATATTGCACCTTTGCAACCCCAGCCTGACACCTTTCTCCTTGCTGAGGGCGACCCAAATCCCCACCAGCAGCCACGCTCGTTCAGGGCCAGCTTCTTTCCAGCCTCTCTCCTCACCCGGGCAGGGTTTATTTTAGCACACTAAAGCAGGGATTAATTCCCTGTGGCTGCCAAAGCAGCACGCGGTCCCCTCGAATTTGGGGCTTTGCAGATAGAAGGAGGCAGCAAGGGGAAAGGGAGGAGGAGGAAGGGTGTGAGGAAGGTCAGGCAAGGTCTCGTGGTGGGTGCCCCAGTTCCCCCCACTTTGCTTTTGACCTTCCCAAAAGTGAGATGAGCAACAGGCAGGGAAGCAAAGGCATGAGTGAACGTTTTGTATCTGCCCATGGGAAATCAAGGATGGATTCACATCAGGGATGGAGCCTCCACGTGTGTGGAAAAGCTTGGCCATCAACCAGATTCTATCTCCCTCCTACCCCCAGCAAGGATCAACAGGGCTATTAAATAAAGCAAGCAGCAGAACTGATGAGGGACAAAGACAGGGTTAAGATTGCATTTTCTCTGGTACCCTTGAATTATCCAGATACAGGAGTTCCTGGCTTGTAACTGCAGCATCTCCAGATGGTTTTCCATCCCTCTTCCCATAGCATTGCATTTCAGACCCTGTACTCGGTAATGGGAAGCTGGAGCATCCCCATCTCAGCCCAGCCAGTTTCAGTGGTGCTTAGATCATCTCCTGATGGTTGGTGGCTTTTTAAATCAAAAATGGCCAAGCTTGGGGTGGCCCCAGCCCCCACCTCCACTCACGTGCAGCAAATCCCTTGGCACAAGCATTTCCCTGAGCAAGTACCCCTGCAGACACATGCCCAACCTGCAGCTTCTAAATGGCTCAAAAAAGCCAAAATGGGGTGGTTTTTGGCTGCGCTCCCTTCATGGGCTGCAAAAGCACTTGAGATATCAACCAAGCTTCAGTCCACCAGCTCCCACCTCTACACCCAGTGATTTGGGCTTGACTGTGCCAGGAGACCATCAGGTCCTTAAAAATACTGGAGCAGCACCACAGGGTGCTCCTGCACTTCTCCTGAACAGATACCAAATTCTGAAGCTCTGGAGCTTCGTGATTTATTGCACCAGTGTTGTGGGGGGGACAAGGACCCCACAGAGGGCTGATGCTGGACCCCCAGCATTGCCTGGAAGGGGAGGGAAGGTGAAAACCCACCTGCTCGAAGAGCATCAGCTGCTCAAATTCCAAGCAAAATCACCCAGGAGATTGGGGAAAGGAAGAAGGGAAAGAACATGAGTGAGAAGGAAAGCAGAGAGAAACAGATGCGCTGTCCCCAGAGGAACCAGCCCCCAAAATGCTAAGGATGTGTGTAGGGGGGGTGAAAAGCAGGGAAAATAAAGCCAGATGCTGAAAAATAAAGCAGGAATCCAGATGGAGCCGTCTAAAACCTGCTGTGCTGCTGCAGTTGACGTGTGAATCTCATCCCTCGTCCCCCCCTTTCCCTTTGCTTTCCGACAGCTGAGGACAGCGATGTGTCACCACTGGTCCTCAAAATCCCTGATTTGGTCCCTTTGTTGGATTTACTGGGAAGAAGAAACCAGCAGTGACAGGCACTGCTGAATTTTAAGGAACGTAAAGAGGGGCTGAGCACCTCCAACAGAGGAACCAAACCCAACACCTCCACCACCATCATCATTAGCAGCATCAACACCTTCCCAAAGGCAGCTCCGAACCCCAAAGCTCCTCTCCTTCCCCTTTGCTCTTTCTAAATACGACATATTTCATTGTGAAAGCTGTGCTGGGCCACCCTCTGATTAGATTCTGACCTATGGAAATTCAGCTCTCTGATTAGATCGCATCCCTGGGGAGAAGAGAATACTTTTGCTGGCAAGCGGTGGGAATTCGTACGCCATCCAGTTTAAGGAAGGGGGAAAAAAAAAAGGGGAGGGGGAAGGGAAAGATAAATGAAATGTCCTTTTAAATCAGGAGTGACACATTAATAAAAGGAGCACATTGTAACACGCTCAGTGCTTTCAATTACAAAATAGCTGCGAGGGAGGAGGCAGGTTTCACCCGGCCACGCAAGCAGAGGACACGGCTGGATGCTTCCACCGAGCCCCCTTGGAGCATCCCATCGGGGGCTTTTGCATGGGAGAGCAGCCAATGGCCCCATGGAATCACAGAATCCCAGACTGGTTTGGGTTGGAAGGGACCTTAAAGCTCACCCAGTGCCACCCCCTGCCATGGGCAGGGACACCTCCCACCACACCAGGCTGCTCCAAGCCCCAGNCCAACCTGGCCTTGGACACTGCCAGGCAGGGGCAGCCACAGCTTCTCTGGGCACCCTGGGCCAGGCTCTCACCACCCTCACACCAAACAATTTCTTCCTCCCATCCCATCTCCATCTCCCCTCTGGCAGTTGGAACCTGTCCAACTGGATATTGTCAGGGCCTGGCCCAGGCTGCCCAGGACAGTGGTGGGGTCCCCATCCCTGGAAGGATTTCAAAGCCGTGTAGATGTGGTGCTAAGGGACATGGTTCAGTGGTGGCCTTGGCAGTGCTGGCTTGATGGTTGGACTTGATGTTCTTAAAGATCACCAAAGAAATTCTTCCTCAGATCAATCTCCATCTCCCCTCTGGCACTTGGAACCCGTTCCCCCTCGTCCCATCACTCCCTGCCCTTGGCATCAGTCCCTCTCCAGTTTCCCTGTCCCTGGCAGTCTCTCAGGATGCAGCACACATTGCTGAACCCCCCAGAAAGGCTGAGGTCTCCCCTGTCCTGCTGAGGAGGGGGAGCAGGAGAGCGGTTGGGTGGGTGGCAAGCAGCCACCCAAGGGCAAGCCACAGCAGCACCCCTGGGTGACCTTGAAAACCTCAAGGTGATGGAGCCTTTTGGTGTGTCCCAGCATCACAAAGCAACCCCTCCATGTCTTCCCCTGGTGCCTGCTATTTTTCAAGCTACGTCAAAATTAATTATAAATTGATTAATATTGACCGGTGCTCCCATTCCCTGATTTCTCACCTCCCAGTGCTTCCCCAAAAGCTAACCTCAAACCAGTGATGGGCTTTGTCCCTTCAGGACATCTCCCAACATTCAACCTATCCCCATCCTAGCATTTAGGGATGGTCAAGCAGCATTCTCAGGGATCAGAGTGGAGCGACGCATCGGGATGGAGCCAGAGGAGAGGACACGTGGTGACACAGCTGCCCCATCTGTCCCTGCTGTGTCCCCCCCATCCTTCAGGTGCTGACACACCCCCCCTTGGCAGAGATAATATTAACACATCATCATTTTAATCAGCCCGTGATTAGCGGGGCTCATACATAATTCACACCAATTCCTCCACAGCCTTCCGGCACTCGCTTCTCCAAGCTGGGGGTGGTATTTTGGGGTGCAAACACAAGGAGGGAAGAGGGGAGAAAGGGATGAAGACCCCCCTAAATAAGCACAGGGCTGATTCACGTCATTTCCCAGGATTTAAGGCTGCTGGAGGAGGCACTTTGCCCCTTGCAAAAGATCCGGCTGGGATGCTAAAGGATTACAAATCACCCCCCAAAAAAGCAAGGAGGAATCTTGCTCCCCATTCCCAACCAGAGGAAGGTGATGGTGGGCACGAGGGGAGATCACTGGTGTGCCAGGAGTTCCCGGTCACACGTGAAGCCCTAGGGACAGGGATGTCACCCCCCAGACGCCGGGGCTGAGGAGCATTAAGCAAACTCGCTTTGACTCGCAGCACTTTGCAACATCTTGTTCATTAAAGATTAAATGCCAGCAGTTGCTCCCGTTCCTGTGAGCACAGCAAACACCTTCTCCCCTCCTCCCCAGCTCCGGCGATACCTTATTTATGATATTCCAGGGCAATTTACAATTATAATTCTTTGCTGCCTCTCCTTGCTAACCCAGGAGGGCTGCAAGGGGCATGAACTGGCAAAGGATTCACATCTGTCCCAGTCCAGCCAAATTCTGCTGAATCTTGAGCTTTTGCTCTCGGAAAGCTGCTGCACTGATTTATTTATTTATTTATTTATTTATTTAAATGGAGGAATAAGTGTTTTAACACAGGTTTGACAACAGTGAATGGAATGGGATGTGACAGACGGAGACAGCATCACGCTTCCAGAGGAGATGGTTCTTATGCAAAGGAAAAAAAAACAGGTTGTGGGGAACCTGTTTGTATTTCTAAAGGCATGAACTGCTTGAATTTGCCTTGAATCTCCAGCCTGCCCTTGGAGAAAACTCAAAGCTGAGCGTCAGAGGGGCTGAGCATTCCCAAACCCATCACTGACCACCCAAAAATTGGGCTGGTTTTTGTGAAACGAGGCTGGTTGGTGAAATAAAACCAAAAAACCCAGCATCCCCCGCCACGAGGAAGAGCCCTGCTGGCAGGGAGCAAATTGTATTAATACAGTGTAAATAGGATATTAACAGGCCAACCAAACAATTAAGAGCCGGTAATTAAAATTCATCTTCCTTCACACCGCGGTGTATTAAAGTACAAACATTTAATTAGATGCCTCTTACCTCACCCATTTGCATAAGTGGGAGGAAACACTTTGCAGCTGAACCTGTAATTATTCTTTATGGGGGTTGCTGGACTAATCCAGCCCCTAAATCCTTAAGTATTGCAGAGCCAGGGAGAAGACATATAGAATATATAGGGAGCGTGTGTAGAATATGCTTCAGTCCATTTTTCTCTAATTAAAAAGGATGCAGTAGGAGCGTTGAACCTGACAGATCCTATGGATGTGTCTCGTTATCTCTTTGTAATGTAAATCCAGAATTTTAATCAATACATCGATCGAACGTGGCCGGTTTGGCCTTTCGACCCCTTTTAAATCGAGATGAACTGAGGAAACCACTTCATCGGGGCTGCTGGGGACAGACAGACCCTAAGGGGTCTGCTTCAGTTAGGATTTCATGATCAAAATGTGTCAAAACTACAAAACCATGAAGCTTTGCTAGTCCCATTTTATCAGCACGACCCAGTCCAAAGCTTCTTATAATGCAAAAACCAAAACCAGCTCCCAAACGATTTCAATGCTGGTGCCAAAACCCAGCTGAGACCAGGACTTTTGAACACTGCCCGTAGCTTTTCTTTCTTCTTTACATCCTAGATTTCTCCTAGAAAAAAAAATATCCTAGGCAAAAAGAAAAAGAAATAACACCTAATTTTGTGCCGTGGTACCCAACACCACTTGTGTGCAGCCGTCTTAGCGTCACGGGGAGCATCTTCAACACCGAGCAATCACGTCAGGGCTTCCTAAAGAGTTATGTCGATAGATCTTAAGAAAAGTCAATTTTTAGACCAGTTTTGCCCTCATTATGAAGGGCAGAGATTGGCTTTTATATACCAGTGCCTACAGCTAAAGCCTGGTATGGTGCAGCAACACCGTAGGCTGCAGAGAAACGGAGAGCGAGGCTCAAAGTGGACCATGCTGGGCTAAGAACATGTTACAAATGCTTCGGCTCAGTGGGGTTTTCATGCACATCAGCACAACCTCAGCACGGTAAACGACCTTGGACACAGAAAGGGGATGTTTGCACCAATTTGGGCATGCTAATACAGTGGGTGATTTGGGTCGTGGGAGCCTCAGGATGCTGCGGTGCCTCCTTCTTCCTCTCCATCACCCATCTTCTGCCTCTCCTCCACCTCCTCCTTCCCACTCTTCCACCTTTCCCTCTCCTCTAGCTCTTCTATCAACTCTTCCAGCACCAGCCCTATCCATCACCGAGCGCCAGCCAATAAAATAGATGTAAACAGCAGCTTTTCACCAGCACGTCACCACCTTTGGTGCGTGTCTCCTGACAAACAAACCCATGGTGGATAGAGCCATCCGTATCAGCCACGCAGCTTGGGTGAGGACTGAAACAAACCCCGCTTTAACATCTTCATCGTGCCTTTTTGAGGCTGTTCCAGCTCATCGGAGCACAAGATGAGAAAGCCCATGTCTAGCTCAGCTCCTTTTATCCGCGGCGCCGAGTTAGTGCTTGTACTACATCTCCATCAAGACCCAAAATCCTCAGGAAATTCGTTGTTCCAGTCAAAAAATGGAAGTTTTGAGGCAAAACGGCCAGAGCATTCAGCTGGAACAAGCCCATGCCCTGCTACAAACACCCAGGATGACCTTGGATGCATCATTTGGATGCTCAGTGCATCTCTAAAATCTAAAAATCAGGTGATTTCACAGAGAGAAACTCAGAGACTCAATGCTGGTAGAGTAAATCCTGAAGTCATGAAGCCAAGGGGCACATCCCACCCACCCCAAGAAATATGAACAACTGCGAAGCCAAACCACCACCTACAAAAGGAGAGATGGTGGAGAAGTGCCAGTTTGGGGCTGAACGTGAGAAACATGCACAGAACAAATGGAACCAGTAGGAATTTGGGAGTACCTTACTGGGCTGAATGGGAAATATCTTCCATTTGAGTAATATTGCAACCCCCCAAGGCTGAAGACTGAGGTTATCCGTAGATGAACATTTCTCCACACTCACACACACACAGAGAAAGACCCAACCAAACCCAACAACCACTCGGGAAACACCCACCCAACCCCAAGACCCCAGAAATCCACCCCAAAAGAGAGCAGCCAACATGAAGATGGGTCTCACCACCCTACACAGGGTTGTGCTGGCTGCATTCATAAGTCATCTTGATATATCGTATTTTATTAGCTGTTACCAGACACCCCTCCTGCACAGGCTGGGAAGCCACGTTCATAAATTCTAGATTGAATATTCATCTCCCACCACTGTGCAGGCGTGAAGTACATTTAGCAGCATTTACTCTAGAGCAGTAAAGTTTTATTTATTCTTTTCCCCCCTCAGTGCATCGCCGGAGAGCCAACAGCTTACGACACACGCCTCCATCTCCTAACGATTCTGGGGAGGGGGGAAGAAATATATTTAACTACCACATCTTCACCCTACTGATATTGCCATGAAAATATAATGCTTTAGAGCAGCGCTGAAGCACCAGGCTGCAGCTGCTAAAATTAGTGGCCGTGACCTGTGATGGGTCATTGGGTTGGGTATTTTTTGGAAGGGGAAGACGTTTGTCATCGGTATGTTGCTCATCAGTCTTGTTCCTTTATCCCCATTTAGAGGTTATGTAAAGATTTGGCCATCCCGAGGGATTTTGGGGGTTTTTATAGTCCTAAATTATGTCTTGTCCCAGGAGAGGAGGGAAAGTGAGTCCGGCAGAGCTGAATTCCCCCAAAAACCCAGTGGCATCCCTGACTTTAAGCAATGGTTTTGCCAGTGCCTCTTGGCCTCTCCTTACCTGTGCAAGCAGCTGCTGGTGCCAAAACAAAGCCCAAAATGCACCCAGGTCAACCAGGGCTTCAGATGCCCCATTTTTTAAATGGGGATCACACCCTTCATTTGTGTGTGCATCACCAGCCAGGCAGGGATCTCTCCCTATCTCAGCATCAGGAAGGTGCAACATCTGGATGCTGCCTCTGAGCAGGAGGGGATGGTGGAAAAACCTCACCTGGGATCAAGAATCTCATCTCCAGCCAGCACTGGACACACCACCGAGCAGAAAACCATCCCGGAGATGCGATTCAGGAGGAAAAAAAGGGAATTATTTGTATCCAGCCTGGGTTGTTAGAGCTCCAAATTGAAGTGGATGGATTAGATACAGATGTTGAAAGCTGGGAAAAAAGGGGCTGGTCCCTGGCAGAGCCCAAACCACTTCTTGGGTGACCTGGGGAGGTTCCTGCTGGCAGCAACCACCCTCCATCAGGGTGAGGATTAACACCACCAGCAGCTAATTATGGGAAACCACGGCTCATGGTGTTAACTGAGGCTGGAGCATAATCCCAGCCAGGACTGATTAGCAGAGCTGGGAGCAGCAGGGAGCTGCTCAAAGGCTGTGAGTCTCTCTCTGTGCCTCAGTTTCCCCATTTACAAGGGGGAAATCAAGACTTTTCACAAACCCATCTGAGATCCAGCAAAAATCCCATCACACAGGAATAGCGAGGGGTTAGTAGAGATGCTACTCCTCCAAAAATAAGGGCAGTTTTGAATTTTTCCATCTGAAACCCCCCAATCGTTCCTAAACCTTCTCTTCTTCCAGCTTTAGCAGGAAATACACAAGCTCAGGGTGGGCAAAAGGGGGAAAAATCATTAATTTCACCCAAGGACAAGTATGAGGGTTTAGGTTTAGATGCTGCCATCAAGTTTGCCCCCAAGTTAAGTGTCCTGAGGAGACACCAGCAGGGTTCTGCCGTGCTAAGGTGGCCAGGGTGGCTCAGGAGAGGTAGGTGACCATGACCCATATGATTAATTTTGCTTATTTATTTCTCTATCTGCAGGAAATTCAATTATTCCATATTTTTGATTGGTGACAAATGAGGCAGCCATTGATTCTTTCTCTCCCTCCCTCCCCAGGTGCCTGCCATGAGGGATCTCTGCCCACACCATTGATTCCTGCGCTGTGTAACTGGAAAAGAATTATTATTATTATTAATAATATTTTTATTTTTTCCTCATTTTCCTTCCGAACAACTTCTCCAAAGGCACAACCTCAAGCAGAGGAACGGGGAAAATAAAGCCTGGTGCCAGGCAGAGGTGCAAAGTGCTACAAAATCCACTCTTTTTTGGCAATTTAGGGATCACTGCAGTTTTTCATCCTAAAAATTACCTTGGGGGTGCCTGGGGCAGTCAGATTGACACCATTGTTAGATGAGATGGGTGCTAAAAAGCAGCCAAAGCCACCCTGCTCCTCTCCTCCACTGCTGCAAAGCCCTCTGTGCTCACACGGGGAGCAGTCTGGAGGCAGCTGGGGGTCTTCTACTGGTGGAATATGAGGGGAGGGATGGAGGGATGGAGGGATGGAGGGATGGAGGGATGGAGGGATGGAGGGATGGAGGGATGGAGGGATGGAGGGATGGAGGGATGGAGGGATGCGTAAATGAAAGAATAGAAGGGTGGAGGGATGATGGGATGGATGGATGGATGGATGGATGGATGGATGGATGGATGAAGAAAGGGATGGTGGGGTGTTGGGATGGATGGAGGGATAATGGTGTAGATGGAGGGATGAAGGATGTGATGATAGAGGGATGAAGGATGTGATAGCAGGAAGAATAGAGGGATGAAGGGATAATGGGATGGGTGGAGGGAGGGACAGACAGACAGAGGTGTTATGGGACAGATACCTGCATATCCTACCTTACAAGAGACACAACCTACAGGGATTTCCAGCTCTGGGCTGTGGCACTGGCCTGGAGATGCCCCTTCGCTCAGCACCAATTTGGCCAAGACAGGGGGCAGCTGCATCCCACCCTCCCCCTCATCCCCTGCCATGGGCTTTTTACCTTTTCCCTCGGTACCCCCGTGCCCCAACCTCCCCCCTCTGCCTTTTCTCCATCGCCCCCCTCAGCGCTCGCTGTACAAAGCGGAGTTGCTAATTTGAAGCTCCCCTCTTCTCCCCGATTTACGCTGGGTGATTAATAATCCCTTTGCTCTCTCGGTAATGCCGCGCCGCTAATAAGATTAAAACATATCTCCCTCTTCCAGCACCGATTCATAACGCTGATTTACCATCACTTCTATGCTCTCACCGAGAGGATGCACATGGCCGTTACCTTAATCCCTATCCATCTCTGCACCGTTGAGAAATAACTGCTAATTAATACCTTGCTGTCTCCCAAGTGCTTCCAGATACGCCCGGCTATCAATATTTGTTTGCCTTTCCACTGCTGATCCCCGAGGGTGATTCTAGCCAACTCCCAGCCCCTCTGCAGAGGGGATGTTGGCAGTTTCAGGGGGCTTTTCCCCCAAAACAGCGATATCCTGGAGGTCCTCCCACCCCAGGCTCAATTGCCCTGGGATGGAACAAAGCCAAAAAACAAGGGGAGGTTTTTCCAAGCGTCTTTTCATGGGGATGTGCTCAGCTCCATCCATGACTCAAATCCCTCTGTGGGGTGACATCTCCCCAGGTCTCCACTTTTCCACAGCCATCCCTCTTCCTGCATCCATTGGCTATTTCTGCGGCGTGAGTCCACATCCCCAGACCCATCTGGATATGGAGAATCCTTAGATAAACCAAACAGCCACATTTTTCACCCCGTTGCATGTTTTTCACCTCTGCAAGGAGATCCTGGACAGGTCAACCTAAGCAGTTGGGTGCTTTGGGAACAACAGCGATGGCAGCGAGGGCTTGGGAGGGAACAAAAAAAAAATAGCAGAGCCTCTGATCTGATGAATGTGGCAGGGGAGGCCGATGCTCTGCTTTTAATAAAACATAACGAAGCGTAGGATCATAAAATATTTCCTTTAATTCAGTGCTCCCGTGAGGGTGGGTAATAGAGGCTGGGTAATGCAGTAGGTTTTCCTCCCAGCTCGCCGACGAAGAGAGCACTACTTGAGTTGTTAAACAGCTCATTTGCAAGCCTGTAAGTGCTCTCCTTCCCATCCCCATCCCATCCTGGGGGGCAGAAAGAGAGGGGGGGGACTGCGCACACCCCCACCAAACCAAACACATCCCTTATGCTGCGTGCTCTGGGGGGTTCCCAGCTCCCAGAGCTGGGATGGGCTTTCCAGGAAAAAGTCAAAAAGGAAATTGAGGAGGGAACTTCAACTCCCATCCTCATCCTCAATGAGTACACGGGTGTCTGAGCACACGTGTGTTGCATAAATAAATATATATATATAAATATTTACACACCTCTGAGGTGATGTGGCGTAAGTGATTACCATTCCCGAGTTATAAATCTCTCTGCATCTGCTTTCTCCTGGCCTGACACTAAATATAACCATTCTCTCCCTTCACCAAAGAGATAACATTGTTTAAATAAGCCTTCTCAATTTTAAAGAGCAGGGTTTTTTCCTGGTGGTGGGGAGCATCGAGTAGATCAGGAGGCAGAGAAGAGTGGTCCATGCAACCAAACCCAGAAGCACGAGCATCCCTAACATCCAAATCTTGCCCCTTCCAAATTATCTCCCACCACAAAGTTGCCCAGATGTGGTTTCCTGCTATAAAAATAAATAATTAAAGACACATTTCTAGGAGCAGAAGCGTTTAATTTGGAAACCAGGCTCGCCTGCACTTCCTCAAGCATCCCACGCCGCTGCTATAATTACGGCGACGTAAATTCGCTCTCCGTCAGGAGGGAACCCAACAATCTCCAGCCAGTTTGCATACATCAACTGCTAGCAAAGAACTTCCTTAGAGAAGCAAAAAAAAAAAAGAGGTGTAATAACGCAATAAGATGCAAATGTAGCTTAAACCTTGACCAGAGCTTATGGAAAATATCTCATCATCACGTTGCAAAGGGAAGATGGTCTGAGTGGAGATGAAGCACTGGAGGTTTCTCTCCATGAATGATGGTCTATCTGGAAGCCAAAGCAGCAGCATTATCACCCAGCCTTACTCCTCCTGGGGATGCACCTTTCGCATCCTTTCTGGAGCAACATCAACCCCTTGTATGGTGTTTCTCCATCAGCAGATCTCATCTGTTATTCATTCATGAGGAGTTGCTGCTCCCCAGCAGCTCGTTGTATATATATCCTGGGGTGCTGGGCAAGGCAAAGTTGCCCAGATTCTCCCACCCGACCCTGAGTCACCACGTCCTTCTGCAGTCCAACTTAGCACGTCTCTCTTGAGGAGAAAAGCTGGAAAACCAGTCAAATTCCACCATTGGCTTTTGGGATGCTCTCAGTGCTGCAGGCTGGGCATGGGGGTGGGATGGCAAAGCTTGCACGTGGTTCCCCTCTTCTCACAGATTGTGCAGGAACTAAATCTGCAGGGAATTGGGCCTTTCTGGGCTTCAAAATAGGGAAAGATGCTTGATGGAACAGAAAAAGTATCTCAGATCATAGTACATCAAGGGCCTGCCTGAATTCAGGCTGGAAATCTTCCTAAGCATGACTTAAAGCCAAGCTTTGAACCCCGCTTCCCAGAGGCACAAAGCTGGGATGGAAACCAAAATCACTTGGCCATTAAAATCCCCTTCCAACTTTCCAACCCAACCAAGGAATTTATTTTCTTTTGCAGAAGGAAAAACACAGCCAACAGCAGACTTGTAATGAAGAAGGTGCACACCTCTACAAGAGGGCTCACTGAGGCACAGGGAGCTCATCCACACCCTCCTCACCTCAAAACTGGGGTGATCCTGGTACTTTTTGGGCTATTGGATGAGCTAGAGACTTTCCCCCCCCCTCCTGCTGTTATGGCCCATCTCAGCCCCTATATAAGGAGCCATCATCTCCCAAAGCCATCACTCAGTGCCCGGGATGATAACAACCACCAGCCAAAATCATCCCTTTCATCATCTCCATCTTTTCAAGCATTATCAACACCAAGAGCAAAACACACCTTGGGGACCAGTGAGGCATCCTACTAGCACAAGCAACATTGTTCCTGGCAAATCCAGGGTTATCCATGAAACCCACACCCAAGCTCCACATTTCTATGGGTGGCAGTCCACCTAGAAGCAAACATGAGTGTCCCTCACCTTTTCCCCCCCTGTCACCCTGCATCTCACCCACCACTTTGCTCCACCAGTGAAGAAGCAAACCCCCATCATGGAGCATCTCTGCATCACTCCAGCCCTTCCCCACTGCTGCAGATCCCTCTGCATGGAAACAAATGGGTATAAATAGACATGCAAAGCAGGTGCATCCCAATGGAGGGGTCTCCAGCTCCTGTTTTCCCAGTCCTGGCCAGATCGGATGCAACATCAGGATTTGTCTGCGAGCACAGGGAGGCAGAGCGGCACTGGAATAACCACTGCTAATCCCCTCTGCCCTCCTCTCCAAAGTATATTGTTGAAGGCATTATATAAATCAGAAATTATCCCAAGGTTTGGGCAGGAGAGGAATTAAATCCCCTGCTCTGTTTCGCAATGCCTTCGAGACACCCAGTCCTGAAGGGTTTTGTAGATGGAGATCTGCTCCTGGCACCAGAAGAGATGGAACGTGGGGTCTGGAGGCTGGGAAGGGCTCAGAGATGCCACGTTTCCACCTCCTTTCCTTTGGGTTGGAACATCTCTCTGCTGGGAGATGTGGGGGTTTTCCTGATGTTCCCAAAATCTCCTTGGAGTCAAGGGCTAAACTCTTGTGAAGCCAGCAGCCAAATCCCTCCCTGGGTGGTCTCCACCAGGCAACGTTTTCCTATGGATTCAGCCCTGGAAAAAAATCGTTCCCTGCTCCAAACCTCCCCTCCGGGGCTGTCAGGACCCCTTTAGTAATAGTTTTGCTTTTAGCAAGTGTTAATTATGTCTTCAAGGACCACCTCCAGCGCTGGTTCTGCCAACCCCAGGATCACAGGGACACCACAACAGGGACACCCCCAAAAGGGCTCAAGGACACCCCACTAGACAAGCACAGTGTTCAGGGGGAGGCTGAACCCCATCTCGCAGCTAAGTGAGAGTGAAAACAAGCCCGGCACACACCTTCCCCGGTGCAAATGGGTCTGTAGATCAAAAAAGCCCCAGATTTTCTATCATAAAGCCCCAGAGGGAAGCTCAGCGCTGGGTTATTGTCCCAGCACTTTGCTCCGAGCCCGCCTGCCCTTGGCACGCGAGGTGAATCCAGTCCCAAAAGCTTCGAAAACAAGCCCGTGATTGACGGTTTGTTTTAGGAAGGCAAAGGGGAAAGTGGGGAAGAGATAAAGCTGGGGAGAGATAATGTGAGCGCCAGTCATTAGTTTAAAAACAAGCCCATCAGTACTCCAAGTGCCTCGGCAGAAAGCAAACAAAAGGGCAAAGAGAGCAGTTTGGCAAGGGAACAAAACCAACCACATCAGCTGCATCCTCCCCGCTCCCCTCTTCCCAGCGGGATTTGCCAGCCGGGAAGTTTGCAAGGCGAGAGCTGCACCTCCTGGCTCCGAAAAATCGGGACTGGGGGGCTCCTTCCATCACTCTGCCTCTCTGCCCATGTCTGAGCAAAGGCCTGGGGTTGGCATCACTGAAATCAAGGTTCTCTTAAAAGCACTGAGAAAATCCTATCACTGGCGGGTCCCAGGGGGGTGATGCTGCATCCTCCCTGTGCATGGTCCCAGGCAGGTCCTGGCCATCTCCATCCCTGTCAGGGTGAGGTTTTGGCTCCATCCCCACCCTGACCATCTTCATCCCTGTCAGGGTGAGGTTTTGGCTCCATCCCCACCCTGACCATCTTCATCCTTGCCAGGGTGAGGTTTTGGCTCCATCCCCACCTCCCTGGAAGGCTTTTCCCTTTCCCTTCCTCCTTCCTGCAGAAGCCCTAGCAGGATCCTTGCCCCCACTTCAGCCTCATTCCTCAGCCATTAGCACATCTGGATTCATTAAAACCTTCTCTTATCCCGACACCATGGAGGGCTTTTCATCAGCAGATCATCAAGCACTTGGCGAGAGGAGCAAAGTGAGAGCCAGTCAAGCCCTCCCAGCCAAGGATTTGCTGACAGAAAAGCCCATCTCTGCAATGACAACCAGGGGAAAAAAAAGGCAGGTGGGGCATGTGCAGCCCTGAAACATCTCCAGGAGAAGGGAATGATGGTGAGAACATTCTGGATGCTCCATAAAAATCCACTGACACAGGAGTTGGGCTGCTTCTCCGTGTTGCTCAAGCCTGGATGCAATGCCAGGGTAGACCTTGCCACAAGGCATATACGAGGGCTGTGATGTATTTAGCATATAGTATGTAGCACCCTACATTTAACACATAGCTTATAGCATGGAGCACTTTGCATTTAGCAGGTAGCACCCTACATTTAGCACATCCCATATAGCATTCCACTTATAGCACACAGCCTACTACATAGAGCAGGGGTTGCTCACCTCAAGGTTCTTAGAAGCAAATCCAAGACCCGTAACCCAAGTCCTTACTTCATGCCAAAGAGGAACCACACCCCTATCATACAACATCCATAGGGGTTTTTGTGTGCTAATAATACCAAGGGATATCTGTTGCAGCAAGTTAATTTCGGGGAGGATACCCCAAAACTGAGCTCTGACACATGAGGGCAACTTGGGGGATGCTCAGGAACCAGCCACGATTTAATGCTGGAGGGTTTCCACAGAGAAACAACACCCAGAGCATCTCCACACCCCAAAGATGCTTATTAGCTTGGGAAGGTATAAGGCAAGGGGCAGGGGGGCAGGTCCTTGCCTGTATTAATGCTTTTTTATTTTTTTTAAGAGCTCTGGATTCAAACTGGCAGCTTTAAACCACTGCAAAACACAGCTGGTGGGAAGAGAAAAATTGGGCTAATTGGGCAAGGGCAATTAGCACAAGGAGAAGGATTTTTGGGAGGGGCTTCATGGCCTGGATTTACCCGGAGAGCAAAGCGCAGGCTTCATGGGAATGCAGAATTCATGAAAATAGTAGGAAAGGAGCATTAAAAAAAAAAAGAGGCGACTCTGAGCCGAATGTAAGATTTGCTGAAGGAAAGCACGAGTAGGAAAGGATGGAGGGAGCGTGGGATGGCTTTCCAGGTCAGTGCTGTGCATTTGCAGGTGAATTAGTGCAGGTTTTGCTCCCACGTGGTGCAGAGGATGCT
>VZRW01002864.1:85907-103087 GCA_013398125.1 Aegotheles bennettii
CAGAGAGGGAGGGGATGTGCGATCCAGGAGGGGGAGCACCGTCCGGGGGGGTGGGGAGAGAGATATAGGAAGGATGCTGGATACAGGCAGGGATGTGGGGTGCAGGCAGGATGCAGGCAGGGAGGGATGTGGGGTGCAGACAGGGATGTGGGGTGCAGACAGGGGGGCAGGATGCAGGTGCAGGCAGCCAGAGAGAGCCCTGGAGCAGCAGTTTCCATCACACACACCCCCTTTCCTTCAGCAATCCCCCTCTCCCTGCACCCCCCAGCAGCAGAATCCAGCCCTGGAGCCCTTCAGTGCCCCCCCAGACCCCACGCTGGCCAGGGCTGCACATGTCCCTGTGGCCCTGCTCCGCAGATGACCTTGGCTCCCTCCAGCTCCCCAGATTTAACTGGCTCCTGGACAGGGGGGCAGATGATAGAATTATTCCTGCAGAGCACAGGTAGGGAGCAGGATGGCCTGGGGCTCGCAGACCCAAGCAGTAGAGATTTGGGGGTGGAGGAAGCTTTTCCTGGAGGTTGAAAGCCTCTTTCTGTCACTGTTCTATACTAGAAGAAGCATTTCCCCCAAACACATCTCTTTTCTTTGCAAAATCAACTGGTTTTGCCACTGGTTTTGATTTTTTGTTGGTCCCATGGGGTCACCCAGTCTCCCCAACACCTTTTCCTACAGCCCTCAAGCCCAGCTTAACCCTCCCCCCTCACAAAATCCCCCCAGTGCCCCTCATTGCCAGCAGCACAAAGCCATCCCCATGCAAAAAACACCATATGGGGCTTATATTTTAAAAAAACCCACCAGGGTGAAAGATTCCTTGGGATAGGGATGGGAAACAGCTCCTGTGCTGAGACTCCAGCGCAACCAGTGACACCAGTCTGATGCAAACTGGTGTGGGTTACAGCTCTTAAATACCCACCCTGAAAGCAGTCAGGCTCTGCGCAGATCAGTGCCAAAAAAATATGAAATAAAACCAGTTAGTTGCTGGAATTCCTTTGGGGGAGCTGAATTTTCTCTCCCTTCTACCCCTGCCTTTCATCCGCTGGGAAAAGCCACGGTTGGTTCTTGCACGGAGATGTCTAGAAATGAAATCTGGCTTTCTCTGACTGAGGATCTGATAGACCCTCCTGAGAGACTTTGTCTTTTCTTCACTTCCCTGGGAATTTAATAGCCAGGGGTAGGAAGAACTGGCACTCGTGGGGCCATATCCCAGCAAATCCTACAAAACCTTCAGCCTAAGTTGCCATGTTGAGCTGCAAACCCCTGGCTCCATCACTCCCCAATCCTTTACTCACTCCCATCCCATTTTTTTCCACCCTCAGGTGCAGTAACTCATAGGCGAGGTGCTTGAGGCAAAGATTTTAAGCTGGGAAGTGGAAAAAGGGTCATCCAGAGAAAAGGGAGGTTTAATAACCACGCTCTGAAATAGCTCCTTGCAATTAAAAAGTAAAATAATAAGAAAAAAAATCCCTTTTCAACCTGAATTTTGGCTCCAGCTCTGCCTTTTGACTGCACAACCTTCCCCTAGAGCAAAAGCAATGACCCGGTGAGAGGAGCATAAACTAAATATCCCCACATATTTCGAGCAGGACTTGTTTTCCCACGGCAAAGCATCTTTGGCAGCCTTTAGATTTAATCTTTGAGCGTGGGGAAACCCGGAGAGAAACACGTGGGCCATCAGCCGCATCCCAGGACATCGAAGGAGACAGTAAGTGTTGTAAATTGGTGGATAAAAGTATTGCTGTTCACATTGGGTGTCTGGCTTGGTTGGGTTTTGCCTGGGTTTTAATTTCCTGTGAATACAGCGGCTGGTAAAAGCTACTCAGTTGACAGCCCTGGAGGCTTCTGTCCCCTGGAAAGGCATGAAATGAGCCGAGCCGATGAGGAGTGATGCTCCTTCCCCGGCCATATGCAGCCATCTGGACTATAAGGAGGGTTATTTCATATTTTTTTAAAGAAATATGGAATATTTATTAGAGAAATTATTATCACATTTATTTCCCCGCGACCCCATCCCGTTGCAAAAGGCTGGAACACTTCCACCAGGCATCACACCCTGGAAAAGAAAATAAATCACTATTTTGGGATGGAGTTGTCGTCCTCCAGCCTTGTCCTTCCCTAAAAAAGAAAATAAATCACTATTTTGGGATGGAGTTGTCGTCCTCCAGCCTTGTCCTTCCCTAAAAAAGAAAATAAATCACTATTTTGGGATGGAGTTGTCATCCTCCAGCCTCGTCCTTCCCATCCTCACGAGGGATGGATCCAGCCTGGAAAACTAGGTCCAAAGCTTCATCCCCAATGTCCTTTGGGAGCAGCTGAAATCCAGGGCAGAACATTGTGGGTGAGTCTCCTCCTTGGTGACCCCGATTCGGCACAAAAAAGGCTCCAAAAGGCAAAATTTCTCAGCTCCTCTCTCTCGACCTTTCCAGAAGAAGCCTGTGTACTAATTAGCCGAGTAATAACGTGGCGAGGATGCGATTCCTCATTAGCTTTAGAGACATTCCCAGCTACATGACTGATACGCATCTACAAGAAAATTAACTGGGGCGCAAGGGCTCTGTAATCAAGATTAATGAGGAAACAGGCAAAGAGCAGCACGTGGCTCCCCCCTGCCCTCCACGGGGAGCCGAGCGCCTCTCAAAATGGGGCGAATCCCAAATTGGGATGGAGAAAGTCACCACCAAGCCTGGAATAACCTCGTTTTTCTCCGTAAGTGGGGAAGTTCTATGTAATGCGTTCAGGATCCGTAATGCCCGGCTCCTGCACCATCCCTAGTGCTGGAAAACACTTGCTGGGAGCTGAAATAAGTTAATTTAAGCAGTAAAGACCATCTCTGGTCCTCTATCTGCAAAAATCCAGTTGCTTATGAGCTAAAGTGATATTAATTCACCCCAAGAGTGTCTGCATCCCAGCTCCCAGGCTTGGCTGGATCCTGTGGTCCCTATTCCAAAGCCATTGGGAAGGAGAGGAGATATTTCCCGAGTCACTTGGAGAGCAAACCCTTTCCTTTTCCCATTGGCTTTCCCGTTACTGAAGCTGTGGTGTGAAGGGGTAATTAGCTGCAGATCATTCCCATTAATACTAATTACCCCATGGAAAAATGTACCCCACCATGGTACTCCCAAACCTCAGCTCCTCACCCCTCAATGTCTTGAAACCTGGGGCAAAATTAAATCAGGTCACAGGTGCCCTATTTAAAAGAACCCATTGTTCTCCTCACAAGCATTTTCCATCAAAAATAGAAACACCAGCAGTCAGAAAGCTAAAAAACATCATCATGGGTTGACCCAACACACCACGTTTAACCCAAAATGTTTTCCTACACCACATTAGCCCGATGCTGTGGCTTTTCCCACCCCCAAAATCCACTTTTTGACAATAAAAACCCCTTGCAGAATGAAAAAAACCATCTTCCCAAAGCTCAGCTTTTCCGGCATTCCTGCCAGAAGTTTTTCTTAGCAAAGCAGCTGGAGCCAAAGCGTCGTTTCCTTGGTTAGAAAATCTCATTGCATTTATTTTTAGTGTCTCATTGAGTGCTGAATGGCCTCGCCCAAGCTCGCTCTGGCCAGGTAACAGGAAGCATCCGAGCCCTGCGATGCAGGAGGGAATTAAAGTGATTTTTTCCAATACTTTTCTCTTCCCTTGACAAGCCGAGCAGTGGAAAAAAACCACGAGGAGAGAAAGAACATCATCACGTTAGCAAAGGGCTTTCCACTGGCACGCCATAATTAATAAATTGTAATTAATACACTCCAGCACCGGAGCAGAAGGGCAGGAGCAAACCCCAGAGCCCCCAAACCCACAACCTAAATGTGTATAAATGTGCTTTTATCCCCAAATCTCTCAAAAATGAAGGTATTATTCAAGCCAGCCTCTTGCTTCAGCTCCACCATGCGTTGACTAATTCCCAGGGCTGGTGTTTGGGGCCTTAATTATTCCATTATCATTTATAATAATTATTATAAATCCGTGCTGGTGGCTGATACATTTTAAAAGTCCTTATTTCATTCATCTGTGCACCAGCATGGGATCCTATAGCTAAACATGTGGTCACACGAGAGGGAGAAACATCCCTCTATATGGGCAAAATTCAGGATATAAGTCCCTGTATATTCAGCCCTGTCCTTCCCACGAGCTCGTGAGTCAATATTAAGGCTGGATTCGCTGGTATTCACCAAACTGAGGATCTGGGGGAGTAAAAAAAAGCCTCATTTTAGTAAAACACAGTGGTATTTCATGCTTGTAAATCACTCTCGGAGGGGTTTTGGGCTTGAATGTCGTGTTCTGGAGAAATTGGGAGTATTTTGAAAGGATTAACGTGGCCTTTCCCTCCCTCCCTGCAAATGGAGGGTTTCAGTTTTTCAGCTGAAAAGAACATTTTGTTACAGAAAGCCCTTCACTTCTGCCTTAAAAAAACCCCCAAAATTGAAACATCTCAGCTGCCTTTGAGATCAAACATCTCATCTGCTCGTGTTTTCCCCCCAAATCCATGATTTGCCAAAAACCTTCATCTTTTCTTTCCCTCTAGAATAACACTTCTCCCTCAAACAGCCCCAAAACTGTTTGCTGTATTTATTTGCCCAGTCTACCCAATGCTCCTGTAGCATCTCCAGGTTGGAAGGGGAAAAAAATGCCAAAACACCAACCCTCATTGGAATTATTTTGCTTTTTTAATAGGATACTCATCCCAAAACCACCTCGCTCAGCCCACAACCCAAAATCCTCTCCAAACACCTTCAAGAAACGTCTCCCATCACTAAATGAATCCTCTTAGGAGCTATATAAATATAAAAGAGCACACGCACAGACACATATAGCTATAAGACGTTGGAGAGGACGTCTTCACAGCTGTATAAATAGGTTGATGACAGCCACAGGGTGGATATAAATAAGATTAAAGTCACAGGCCCTTTCTGCACAGCGTTTTTCCCATCTCCATCCCCACATCTTGCAGAGAGGATGGAAAATACCATCCTCAGGCCTCCCCCAACCCATTTTTGCACTAAAACGATGCCGTTGGCACAAAAATGAGTGAAATGGCCTCAAAGGCCAGCCTCATGGCTTGTACTTTGTCTAACTGGGGATTGCATCCATCCCCATCTTCAACAAACTAATTGCCACCTTCTTCCTGAGCATCTCTCCATGAACAAATAATGGGGAGTTTGCAATGGAACATCTCTCCATGAACAAATAATGGGGGGTTTGCAATGGAGCATCTCTCCATGAACAAATAATTGGGAGTTTGCAATGGAGCATCTCTCCTTGAACAAATAATTGGGGGTTTGCAATGGAGCATCTCTCCATGAACAAATAATGGGGAGTTTGCAATGGAGCATTTCTCCATGAACAAATAATGGGGGGTTTGCAATGGAGCATCTCTCCTTGAACAAATAATGGGGAGTTTGCAATGGAGCATCTCTCCATGAACAAATAATGGGGAGTTTGCAATGGAGCATCTCTTCTTGAACAAATAATGGGGAGTTTGCAATGGAGCATCTCTCCTTGAACAAATAATTGGGAGTTTGCAATGGAGCATCTCTCCATGAACAAATAATGGGGAGTTTGCAATGGAGCATTTCTCCATGAACAAATAATGGGGTGTTTGCAATGGAGCATCTCTCCTTGAACAAATAATGGGGAGTTTGCAATGGAGCATCTCTCCATGAACAAATAATGGGGGGTTTGCAATGGAGCATCTCTCCATGAACAAATAATAGGGGGTTTGCAATGGAGCATCTCTCCATTGAGCAAATAATGGGGGGGTTTGCAAGGACCACCCCACTAGCCAACAAATAACAGGGGGTTTGCAATGGAGTATCCATCTGTTGAACACATACCAGGGCGTTTGTAATCAAGCATCACCTTAACAAACAAATAATGGGAAGGGGTTGCAATGGAACATCCACTGGTGAACAAATAACCTTTGGCAAAACAATAACAGGGGGTTTGCAAAAGAGCATCTCCCATGCAAACAAATAATGGGGGGGTTGCAAAAGAGCATCTCTCTGTTGACCAAACAACAGGGGTTTTGTTATGAAGCATCCCCAGTGAACAAATAACAGGGGGTTCTGCAGCAATATCCCATGCAAGGAGCGAGAGGGAGGGAATAAACCCCTCAAGCTGAGCTTGTCGCTGTCTTTAGTGACTGGAACAAATCCGAAGTGTCGACCGAGACCGTGTTAAGCATTCAGGGAGACAAATGCCAGGCCTGGGAATAAAGATGGGCTGCTCCCGTTTATTTCCATAAGGCAATAATAACCTGTGCCTTTGCTTTATGAAGTCGAATTTGTTATGGCGGATGAGCTGTAAAAAATTGTGGAGTTGGGGAGGGAGGTAAAAATAGGGGCTATAAATAAATTTGTAATTTTAACAGGCATTACCATGTAATTGAGAGGGTAAAGGATGGAGCTGGTGCTGAGTCGGAGCTACCTGCAGCCTCCCACGGGGCTTTTTGGCCAAGTTATGAGAGCCTGGGGACAGATCCTGTTCAAGTCTGATGGTGGCTTTGGCAAGGCATGGAGCAGCCCAGAAAAGAGCAGGAAAAGGGGTAAATAATATTTCCCAGTCATGACAAGGCACGTTGAGTCAGCGGCAATAAAGCAGAGCCAAACAGCCAAGCCTCAAAGCTTCTGCAACTGCTGAGGAAGGTGGATTTGGGATTTAAACAGAGGAGGAGGGACATTGGGTCCCAAGTGCTTGCAAAGCCCCTGCATGGTTCTGCAGCACTTGGCAACTGTTAAAAAACCTTAAATCTCCTTGGTTTAATGGTCAGGGCTGCTTTCAGGGGGGGAATTTTCAGTGCAAAATCAGAAAAAAACCAGCTGCTGCTCCATACGATGGGGAAAAAACCTCAGAGCATCTTGACAGCTCCAAATCCAATCCATGCAACGTGTTTGCAACCCCAAGCAGCAGCAGAAGACACAGACAGAAGGACCAACTACCTTTTAAAAGCAAAGGGCAGCAGCTCCCCACTAGCTCAGGGCTGCTGAGCATGGCCACAAGCAATTGGGACTTTAATGTATTTTGCTCAAATTTATTTTGAGAACCCTTTCCCTGTGGTGGCTTTGCTGGCACAGCTGCACTTCAGGGCTCCTCGCTTTGTGAGTGGAGCAAGCAGTGACGTGGGGACCACATGGACCAACCTCCCTATCCACCTTCCTATTGCTTTATTCCAATATTTTATAGAGCCTTTTTCCCATCATGTAGAAACAATGCCCAGGTCAGCAGAGCCCAGCCCTGCTGCTGTCTTGGATGCAGAGATCTTGGATGTTTATTTACCAATGCCCATCATTATTGTTCACTCAAAAAGCTGCCAGGTCTTTTTTGCATCTGGGGCCCTGCCCCACTGTGCCCAAGCTCACTTGCATTTTGGGGGGCTGATCCAGGGCATATCTAACACCAGTTGGGGGTTTATGGGATGTTAACAGGACAATATATCTATTTTTGCATGGAAAAGTCACTTAATACAAAGGTTGGGTCTTGGGGATAAGGTGGGTTCACAACCCAAGAGGGATTTCCTTCCCCAAATGGGAATGGAGGAGGGATGCTGAGGGCAGTGGGAGCCTTTCCAGCCTTGCCTGTATCCCCTCTCGACCTCAGCTCCTCCACAGATGCCCTAAACCTTGGGAAAATCCAAGGTTGGGCTCACGGGGCCCCAGCCAAATGTGATGAGACAAATCCCCTCCAGCCCTCACACATCTCCCCGGCACGGCAGGAGCAGGGGGGGTGGCTGCCTCCTCCCTCCCTCCTCCCCATTTCCCTGCCTGTAGCAAGCACGTACATCCCTGCTCCGTTTGATGGGGATTTCCACAGCAGAGGGGCTCACTGAGGGGCAATTCCAGCTGGCACTGGGGCGAGCAGCTTTTCCACAATTCTCATCCCCCAGCTCTGAGGGAGCAAACAGGAGCTGATGTCTGTGCAAACAGAGGTGCTGCAGGGTGCACGCCGGGCTGTTTGCTCTCCTGCAACAGCAATAGCACCCAAACCTCTCCCCTCTGCCAGCTCCCCTCATGTCTCAGCCCTGCCTCCCGAATTTTCCCTGCATCCCGCAGGATGAGGTTTGCTTCCATCCCACCATCAAGAGCCTGGAGGGATTGCCCAGCTCACCCAGCCTGACCTTTCCCCAGGGAAAACTCCCTTTTTTCCACCAAATCCACTGCCATTCCTACGCACCTCCTCCAGAACACCCACCCACCCCACCCCCCTTGCAGTTCTGGGGTCCCCAGCACCAGAAGGACACAGAGCTGTTGGAGAGAGTCCAGAGGAGGCCACGGAGATGCTCCAAGGGCTGGAGCAGCTCTGCTCTGGGGCCAGGCTGAGAGAGTTGGGGGTGTTCAGCCTGGAGCAGAGAAGGCTCCAGGGAGACCTTGGAGCACCTTCCAGTGCCTGAAGGGGCTCCAGGAAAGCTGGAGAGGGACTGGTGCCAAGGGCAGGGAGTGATGGGACGAGGGGGAACGGGTTCCAACTGCCAGAGAGGAGATGGAGATGGGATGTGAGGGAGAAATTGTTTGGTGTGAGGGTGGTGAGAGCCTGGCCCAGGGTGCCCAGAGAAGCTGTGGCTGCCCCTCCCTGGCAGTGTTGAAGGCCAGGCTGGATGGGGCTTGGAGCACCCTGGTGTGGTGGGAGGTGTCCCTGCCCATGGCAGGGGGTGGCACTGGGTGAGCTTTAAGGTCCCTCCCAACCCAACCCAGTCTGCAATTTAATGATCTCTGCTCCAAGTCACCCTTGGCACTAACAAACCTACAACAGCTGCATCATCCAGACCTTCCTCCTCCTCCTCCCTGGCTTCCAGCATCCCTACACCCGCTTTGCTTTCATGCAGCTTTACCTCCCTACCCCATAAATCCACCGATTTGAAGCAACTATAATTTTTTTACTTATTGTCAGGGGAGCTTTTACAATCTCTGTATCACCTTGGGCACATAAGATGTTTTGTGGAGCGGGGAACATCCATCCATCTCTAAAGAGAGTGTGTGTTTTCTGCTCTAGATGCCGACTTCAAGCACTGTCCATCACTCAGCAAGAAATGCAGGTAACAGGCAGCACGTGCCGGTGCAAACAGGTGAAATTCGGGCACCAGGGAAGTTTCCAGCCAAGTTTTCAATTTATTTCCACACGTCTGAGGCTCCTTCCCTAAGGTGTAAATGGGATTTGCTTGTTTGCTTGCCTTTTCCCCCCTCAGCAGCAACGTATTTGCTTTCTGCCTTGGAAGAAAGGTGAATTATTCAAGCTCTTCCAGCAGCTGGGTTAGCAAGCACTACTGCAAGCATAAAAAACCACTGTTTCTGACCCAAATTCAAGATACTTTAGTCGATTCCTCAACATCCGGGTAGGCAAGATGACCCTGTAGTATCACTTTAGTGTATGGTCTTCCTGGGGGTGAGGGAAAGGGAAAGAATGCTTTTTGGCTCAAAAGCCTCAAAATGGGGATTTTGAGATGACTGACGAAGCCAGCCCCAAATTTCAGGTTTTGGGCACAAGGAGAGACAAGGAGCAGTTGCCCCAGATGGGTTTCCTTAAGGAACATGGGTTTAAACAAGCTGTGCAACAACCCTGCTCTGAATCTGCTAAATACCTTAGGAATAGCTCATTGTGTACTGAGGACGAAGCAAAACTGAAAATAAATGTAAGGGTTTTTTAGGCAAGTGGTTCATTGCTGCTGCACCAGAACACAGGAATTGCTGCTAAATTTAGGAACAAAACCTAAAAATCCCCCCACCCTGGGGGCTGCCCATTGCCTTTGCCCGTGGCAGATGCAAAGGCAGCCGGAGGATGAGCTCAGATGCAAAGCATCCGCGTGGTGGGCGTCAAAGGTGCAGTGAGATGAATGGTGCTCTGATCTCCGACAGCCTCCCATCACCACCAGAGCTCTCTTCCTTCATCAAGGCCACATTAAACAACGTATTTCGAGCACGGCACAGGTCTTAGGAGCTTAAAACCGTGATCCTGAGTGTTTTCCCCACCATCCAGCTAAGCCTGTTCCGACTCCACACCACTCCTTTGGGAGCACTGGGATGGTTTCGCTGCTCGAGGTTTAGCAAAAAAGGGGAGAATAATGGAGAAAAACCAAGATCCTGACTCCTGGAGCACCCCTGCTTATTTTACCATTGATATTTTTTAACATGCTCTTCTGCAGTGGGTTTTTCCCCCCTCCCATCGCTGCTTCACCTCCCAGCATCGCGAGCGAGATGTAGCAATGCAGCTCGTGTATCCTCCTAAAAAGATATTTAATAAACATGCAAATCACTCCCCACATCTCCTCGGGCAGGTGAGGTGTGCAAAGAGGCTGTAGTTAAGTATAAAAATCCATCCACCGTCAAGTACCTGGAGAAGAGCAGAATAAACCTGAGCTGAAGTTTGCATGGAAACAGGGTAAGGAAACGCATCTGGCAGCAGCAGAGAAGCTTTTCTCATTGAAAAGCAAATCCAATCCACAGTAACACAGCACTCACCGGTCAGAACTGAAGGGAACTGGAAGAGGGAACAGCTAAAACCACAGCACGGAGTCTCATTACAGACCAGACGCATGAAATTTCCCTCTTATCAAGTCAAGTTTTCCCTACTGGGTTTTTGAAGCATTTCTCAGGCCCTGACTCCTCTTCCCAGACCTCCGGTGCCTGATTTCTCATCCTTACCTTATTCTGCATCTCCCAGGTCCATAATACCCTTCCTACCAGGCTCTCCTCACGAATAAATAAGCCCAATCTTCACGATCGCTCTTCAGAGACAATTTTATCCAAGGCAGGCAGACTTTATAAATGCTTCCCCCGAGGAATAAATCACTATTTCCCCCCAGGCTAGCCAAAATAAATACAACACTGAGCAAACCTCGAGGTAGGAACGGGCAGGCAAGTGCATGTAGGTGTCTTATCACTCCACTCTCTCGAGCACGCTGTGGTTTTCCCCTATTTTTCACCCCAAAACTCTCAAAGCCAAGGGAAGTCGTCATCCATACAGAGGGCAGGGATAGAGGAACAGCTCAGATTCGAAGCCAAGCCATCAATTTACGGGGTTATCCCATACAGTGTTGAAACCAGCTACCACGCTCAGTATTTTTACCCTCTAAATCTCTAGATTTGGGCAAGGGTTGTAAGAAAACACTTCCAACCAAGCTTTGGGAGCAAACTCTAAAGAAAACCCTTAAAATCCTCTAGAAAATCCTCAAGGCAGTGATGCTTTTCATGGGATGGAAACACATCTGTGCATAACACGGTAATTTGGGAGAAGTTTCACATCACGTAGGGCAAGGAGCCTAAAAATGACCCAAAAAAAAGGAGTCAGACCTTTCAAGAGAGAAACAATGGCACTGTCAAGATAAGGGTTTGGTCAATTGGATGCATAACTCAGCAGCAGCTCAAGCCGTGGTGCTGGCAGTCAAATAATGCAAGTAAAAATGTACAGACTTGATGTTAAAGGATGCAGAAGAGCAGCCAGGTCCTGTGCATCTCCCCCATCAACCAAAGGAACAAGCAATTATTTTTTTACAGAGTAAAAGAAAGTTAAAATACAATTATTCTTCATAAAAATTGTTTAAAAAAAATGTAAGTAATAATTTTGGTGGACCTTTTGCACCTCTGCTGGCCCTAGGGAAATGGGAGCCAGAGGACCACGTTCCCCGGTGTTTTTGAGCAGAACCAGCAATAATAAATCAAAGCCAACCACTGCATCCTGCTGTGAAGCACCAAGGAGGCCAAAGGGAAAGAGCACGACCCAGCTCATGCAGGGAAACAGCCAACAGAGGATGGGAGCCAGTTGCTTTGTACGAGCACAACCCCTCACCTTGAGCTCAGAGGGAGAATTCTGCTTTTTAAGGGGTTTTTTTCGAGCTTTTTAGAGAAGACCTTGCCCTCCTCAAGCAGTTTTACAGGGAGCCTTGTGCTTAATTCTGGGCACATCCACAACCCTGCCTGGCACACGACTATTTTCTTTGGAGACCCGACCTTGGTCCGTAACAGGCAGTTTTACGAGGAGATAAAGCACCTTGAGGAATTTGCAGAAAACTCACTTTTAGAGAGGAGACACCTCCCTTTCCTTTTGCTTTCTCTATTTATGAGCTCTTTGGAGATTTGGCTAGACATCTGCTCACAAAAGGGCAGCTTTCAGGGATGTCACAACACGATGGCGAGCAAAGAGTGACCGGCAATGTCTGACCTAGATCCTTCCTGCTCCTTTACATCAGAAACAAGATCCCTTCAAAATAAACCTTCTCCCAAGAGGGTTTCCAGCTAAAGGAGGAAGGGGGAGGACGTTGCTACAGCTGGAAGAGAGGTGAGGATGAAAAGACGGAGCAAAAAAGCAAGAGGGAAGCAGTTGAATTTTAATGATATTTACTTTACTTAAAAGAAGGGGAAAAAAAAAATCAAACCCAATTTTAAAATCTTGTGCATTTGCATCAGAGTGCCTGGCTGTAACACCGTGGTTGGAAAAAGGCCATGAAAGGAGCTGCTGCCCCTTTGCATTTCGGCTCCGCACATGAGTTACGGCGCGATTCCCGAGGACGTGGGGCTCATGGCTCGTGATGAACCTCTTTTGATAGGGCTGGCAGGGAGATGCGAGAAAGCAGTAATTAAATTTTCACGCGGAGGAAGGTTTCTGTTTAGCACCCGCGTTGGGAGAAGTCAGCCTAAAACCTTGGGGTGGGCCAGCGGCGGGGGGAGTGCAATTGTATTTAGGGCAATGCAACAATAGTAGAAAAAACGTAACACTGCTCAGCTCAAAAAGTGAGTGAGAGACTGGGAGCACCTTATTTCCCTTAACATTAATCCCACTCCCACCTTTATACCCACTAAACAAGCATAGACACCTTAAGAAGTTGATGAGTGGGGCAAACTCAACCTATATACACCAAGCAGAGGGGCTATTAGTTAGGTAGTAAAACATATATGTGTCTGAAAATAGGCTTGGAGATGTGGGTAGACCCAAAACAGCCCTGAAAATCAGTCTGTTTAGGATTTCCAACCCCTCTAGAGAAGCTTAAGTTCACCAAGGACAAGGTCAAACGACAGGTTGTGATTGCCTAGATGCTCTCCCCCTAGTCACCCCACTAAAGCCACTACTTGAACGAGTACATAACACTGCCAAATTTCTCAGGTTGACCTCCACAGAGTTGCTGTCATGGTTGGTCCAGGTCCAGCCACCCCACATCCTGGGGGAAACCTTTTTTCCCAAGGCACAAAGATGAAAAAGAAGTTGCCAAACACAGGGAGGCCAACACGAGAAGAGCTGCATCTCTTGGGATGAAACCCAACCCCAACAAATGCCCATTTGCTCCAGAGAGATGAAAAGCAGGGGAGAATTTGAGATTATAAAATCTTTTCAGGTGGAAGATGCAATGCGATGCCCTACTTAGGCAGGTGCTTCATCAACCAGAGGAAAGAACATGACTCATGTCTATTTTATGAAGTCTTTTACTCCATTCTGCGGAGTGCTTGGTTGTCTGGAGGCTCTAGACTTCCAGTCGTTAGAGGCAGTTATCTCTATGCAATTTAATTAAAGTCTAGTGTTTAATGACACAATGTGCTGCTAATTATTTTTCACTAGTTATCAGGAGGCTTTCTTTTTTTTGGTGGTGGTTGCGAAGCAAAATTTAATTATGGCAAAGAAAGCACAAGGGTACTATCTTGAGGGCTTTTGGAAACAAAGAGCCTTGGGCAGGCAAGTGGAGCATCCAGCTCTGCTCTGTGAGGACTAAGAGCAAGAAATATTGTCTGGAGCAAATCACCACCACAGAGGAACATGAAATGGGGACCTTAGGAACACCCCTGACTTGGTCCACTCTTACTTGGCCAACACGGTCATGGGGAGCCATGAACAAGCCAGCATATGGATGAATCCTAAATTGCCATGTCATCTTGGAGATACGGTCTTTGGAGGTGCCATATCAAGGGAGCAAGCAGGAGTTTTGGGGTGAGGTGGAGCGTACGGGATGCAAACAGGTTGGGTCACCCCAATTCATAGCACGAAAAGCGGTGACAGGGTTTGTTCATGCTGGACAGAACTCCTTGGATCAATACAGTAAAACACTGACTTTCCTCCTCAAAACAGCCTCCCACGCAGCAAGTCAAGTCCTTCTTTCAAGCTGTCATTTTTTACAGGAAAATCTGTTTTCATCTAAATCCATTTCTTCTTTCAAGCAGAGTTATTCCCCTGTCGGAGCCTTCGTTGTTCGTAGGATACCGACCACGTTCACCGGCAATTTCAGCGCTCCTCACTTTCGCCTCGTCAGCACGAGAGAGATTTGGGAATCCTCTTTTCCCCTCCCTGCCTCCGAGCCTTTGTCTGCCGGGAGATTTCCCCCTCTCTAAGCCTCAGTTTCCCTGTAAAGTTGAGATAATGACGCACATTTATTTTGCAAATTGCTTTGATCTCCGCCGTTGAAGGGTGTTCTGCAAGACTTAATTACATGTGTCACCACCAGCCTTTGCTGCGCACATTAACGTGTCTTAAGCCGCCTGGCAATGCGGAGAAGATCAGCACGGAGAGAATTAAATGTGTGATGTGCTCATCCGAGAGCAGAGTTGTGCAGTTTTGAAGAGGGCTGGTGAAGTTTCACAGCTGATAAGTAGCTTTGAGAAACTCCCTGGCATTTTTGCATACGTTATTACGGGTTTTTTCCCTTCGATATTAAAATATATCTGCTCAGCACTGCACTGAAGAGTTGGCAGTGGGTCTAGAAGCAAGAGCTTTCTTAGCAAGACACAGGCAGATCCCATTTTGCTGCAAATAAACCCAACTTTTGAAAGCTAACCCCCCACTGGAAATTGTTATTTTCTCGAGATCTTCAAAACGCCTGCGTGCTTGGATGGCACAAGCAGCCCATGGTGACACCCAATAATTACAGCTGGTCAAAACATGGAATTTCAATCCCAGGAGAGGTTCTGACATCCTGAAATTTGCATGTTTGTTCCGGTTGATGGAGAAGGTATCATTGCAAAAATGTCCATGGATGGGAGGGGGAGTTCTGTTTTGGAGCAGCATCTCCCCAAAAGTCTGGGTGATGTTACAAAACACTTTTGGTGGAGCTTTAATGTTTTGCTAGCGTGTGATGTGAAAGTGGCCAAGGTATTAGAAATGTTGCAAAGGCAGAAAATATCCATTAAATACCGCAAACCTGGATGATTGAGGGGAGGAACCTGCAACAAGCCAAGCTGGATGATGCGTTTCCCCAGCAGCACAGCCTTGACGAGATGAATATTGCAAAGACATCCAATGTCATTTGCATCCTTCTGCCCACGACTTTCCTCCTCATCAGCCATCTGGTACCCTTGAAGGGCTCGTGCTCTTTCAGGAGAGGTTTAGATTCCAAGGCTGGAAACAGTGAGAAGAGCTGGAATGAAAATAGCAAAAAGTCCAGGAGGAATTTGGAGGTCAAGGATGGAGGCAACCCAATGTGTTCCAAACACCCTTTTCCTCAGGGCTCCCCACAGCCTTTGCATTCACAATAGCAAAGACAAAGAGAAAATGAGGAAAAAGGTCTAAAATACAAAAAAAAAGGGGGGGGGGAGGTATGCAGAAGGGAAAAGAAAACTAAAATGCTTCTCGAGGAAAAGCATCCCATCCCCAGTTCCCACCAGCATGGCAGTGGGCAGGTTAGCGAGCGGTGGCAGCAAAGGCTGGGCAAGAGCCACCGGTGAAATTATTTTAGGGAGAGAAGCGTGGCTTCAGAAACTCATTGCCATCCTTTGTGGAGCTTTAATGAACCTTTAAACACGCCAAAAAAAAAAGGAAAAAATAAAACAAAGAGGAAGGGAAGTGAAAAGCTCTCATTAAGACTTTTGGCAGATCTGATTAGTGGTTTTAGAGTCCTAAACAACCGTTTAATTGGTAAATCCTCTGGCAGCCAAGGAAAAGAAAGGGCTGGGTATAAAAGCGGACTGTTTGTGTTGTTGGAGAACTGCTCCCTTCCTCCCCGGTGAGAGGGCAGGGCTGGGCCAAGAAAAATCCAATATCCGGCAGAAACTCCCCTCTTCTCCTTCAATCCTGCTCTCTCTTAAAGTGCAGCATCAAACTCTGCGTTTCTCCACCTCACCCAGCTGAGATGCTCTGTGTTGGGAGAAGAGAAAGGGCATCGAGCAGGGACCTCACCCAAGAGCAGGTTTTTAGTGCTGGGGGGGAATTTGGGCTGATGCTGAAGGTTGTGGGCACATCTCCGGTTCCAAGCACAACCAATCCATCATGGTTTATTCAGGTCTAGTTTCCAGCTCTGAGAAACTTCACAATAAAGTGAATTTTTTATAAAAACATCAAAGAGAAACAACCAACCCACAGGCACACAGGCTGGGAGAGCGGCCAGGGCAGATCCATCGCCCTGCACATCTCCAGAGATCTCATCTTGGAGATCGCCAGCTCCTTTTTTCTCTTAGGCTTTGGGAATCTGGAGAAAGCAAACTTCTCCAAGGCGGCTGAGTAAATCCCTCGTGCTATGACTCACCCACCAGCCTGATTTAGCTGCTCTCCCCCACGTACCCCGTGTACCCAGAGAGCACACAGAGAGCTCACCCCGTCTCCTATGACTCAGGGTCTCTCCACAAGTCAACGCTCCCTTTGCATCTCAACTCTCTGTAGTGCTGTGCTGGCAGCAAAAGCCGTGTGAGACAGCAGCACAAAAGCCAGAGGGGTGGGTTTGTTCCCTGGAAAAGTGGGGTGTGCAAGGGTGCCCCCCAAAATCCCTTCAAGGTTGCAGCAGCAGCCCGTGCAGAGGGATCCCAGCAGCAGGGTTTTCACACTGTCACCCATGCAGTGCAAGCACGGTCAGCTTTGACCTTTTATTTCCCCAATTCATCATCCCCTTCGCTCTTTCAGCTTCGTTTCACCATCTCCATCCTTCACAGCCCCATTCCTAACTCAGGCTGGGCCTCTCTGGGCAAGAAATCATAGAATCATGGAATTGTTTTGGGTGGAGAAGACCTTTAAGATCAAGTCCAACCATTAGCCAAGCACTGCCAAGGCCACCACTAACCCATGGCCCTCAGCACCACATCTACACGGCTTTTAAATCACTCCAGGGGTGGTGACCCCATCACCACCCCCCGGACAGCTGGGCCAGGGCCTGACAGTCCTTTGGGGAAGAAATGGTTCCTCGCATCCAATCTCAACCTCCCCTGGCACAACTTGAGGCCGTTCCCTCTTGTCCTATCACTTGGTACCTGGGAGCAGAGACTGACCCCCCCTGGCTCCAAGCTCCTCTC
>VZRW01002865.1:1057-12529 GCA_013398125.1 Aegotheles bennettii
AGAGAGGTTCTCCTCCCCCTCTATTCTGCCTTGGTGAGGCCACACCTGGAGTCCTGTGTCCAGTTCTGGGCCCCTCAGTTCAAGAAGGACAGGGAACTGCTTGAGAGAGTCCAGCGCAGAGCCACAAAGATGATGAAGGGAGTGGAACATCTCCCTTGTGAGGAGAGGCTGAGGGAGCTGGGGCTCTTTAGCTTGGAGAAGAGGGGGCTGAGGGGTGACCTCATGAATGGTGATCAATATGGAAAGGGTGAGGGTCAGGAGGATGGAGCCAGGCTCTGCTCAGGGATGGCCAGGGATGGGACAAGGAGGAACAGGTGCAAGGTGGAACACAGGAGGTTCCAGGTGAACATGAGGAAGAACTTTGTCACTGGCTGGAAATGGAGTATGATGGAGCAGGATGCATCTTCATTTTGCCTTCAGTCTACCTTGTTCTTTGCTTTGGAGCTTCTCCCTCTGCTTACGTGTTCCTCTTTATTCACACAGGGCAAGTGTCAGACCTTAGCGGTGAAGCGTAAGGCAGAGTCAGAGGAGGAGAAGGAGGAGTCACCTGGTGTTACTGTACTTCTGCCTGCCAGGTCCTCTCCTGTGACAGACAGCCCCAAAACCATGGAGGAGAAGAGTGGCCTTGGAGGTGAGGTACAAGGAGAGCTGTGCCTGTGTGCGCACTGAGGATCTGATCTCGTACTCCATTTGAAGTAGGTGCAGCAAAGGTAACTGACCCTTGTCCTGTTAACTTCCCAGATAAATCTGATCCTGCTGCCACTGCGACCCCAAATGCCACCTCAAGTGAAGGAGCATCAGTCACCCCCGCCTCTGCTTCCACCCCGAACCTGGCCATGGTGTCACGACAGATGGGAGACTCCAAGCCCCCACAAGCCATCGTCAAGCCCCAGATCCTCACACACATCATTGAAGGCTTTGTCATCCAGGAAGGAGCAGAGCCCTTTCCGGTAGGGATTCTCTGCTCTGGGGGAAGGAGGTATTGTGCTCCCTTGACAGAACGGGGACCTTCCATCTTCAGGCAGAGTTTCCCATATTCCAACTCGGCGCTTTCAGCCTGAGACACAGACAATGAGGAGGGAGGGAGGTGTCATGCACAAAGCAAGGCACTAAGTGGTGGCATTAAGGAGAATGGGTTGGAAGGAGTAAAACAAGTGTGATGGGAACTGTTTTCTCCAGTAGTCCCCAAAGCAATAATTTCTGCAGGAATTGTGAGAAGGTTCTTCTCTGATTTTTAGTGAGGGAAAGTTGAACAAGCAGCGAGTGAAGTTAAAACAAATAAGGGGAAATGGAATTGCATGGAATTGCAGCATGTGGAACATGGAGTTGCAGCGTATTTAAGGCAGCTCATACTTGGTTATCTGTGAAGGAACCACCAAGCCTGTGAGTCAGGGGGGAGTAATAACTTTGTTCAGCATCTTTCCTTCCCTAGTAGGCAGAGGGATTCTTCTGAGCTGTAGCAAGGTGTGAATGGCACAGACCTTGCAGAGGGCAGTGGGCCTGGAGAATCCTTTAGTGATGAGCTCAGCTCTTTCTCTTCCTGTGCAGGTGGGTTGTTCTCAGCTGCTGAAAGAATCTGAGAAGCCGCTGCAGGGAGAAGCTCCTTCTGGCCATAGTGAAAACCTGTCCAGCAATTCTCCAGGAGGGGACAGTGCTTCTATGGGTGAGTTCCAGCAGGGGAGGCCTCCCAGGTGTTACTGAAAGCTTCTGCTCTCTGATGCTGTATCACTGACTTTGTGAATTATGGACTTGCATCTCTTCTGCCTTCCTGCTGACTCCTTAGACACTCAAGCTATGGACTTAGGATCTCCTTTTCTTGAGTGCCAGAAGGCAATACTTTGTTGTTAATACGATCTCACACATCCTCTATCAGCAGTAAGCAGGAGAACCTGAACTGTACCTGTCTCTGGTGACTCTGAAGGCCGTGAAGGATGGACACAGCAGGGAGTTTCCCCCACAGCCTTGTAGGATATGAGGGATATGCTATTTTTTCCTTGTTCAGCAAAACAGTATTGACTGAAATAAACTGTTATGTTCCATATCCGGGGGTCCCAATTAGTGGAGCTTCTGCCTCTCTTTCCCCAGCTTCTTCCCCAGGCTAACTGCTTAGTAGATTCAGTAGGGAATTTGCTTGGAATTTGTCTGCTCAGAAAAGTAGTGGGATGGGGAATCATAGTGTGTGATCTGCTTCAGCTCAGGTCACCAACTGCTGTGTATTTCTGTGTCTCGCCAGAGCTTGATAAGAAGGCAAACTTGCTGAAGTGTGAATACTGTGGGAAGTATGCCCCAGCAACCCAGTTCCGTGGCTCCAAGAGGTTTTGTTCTATGACCTGTGCTAAAAGGTAACAGCAAGACATAACCTTGTGTCAGTACGTTCTCTGGAACTGGGCACGTGCCCCTTGGCCAGGTAGTGTAGAACACTGCAGTACATCTGACCCTCCCTCTGGGGGATGCACTGGCCACAGGGATCCTTCAGGACTCCAAATGATTTGTGAATGCTGCTAGGTCTGGAGAGGTGAACGTGGTGTTGAGTGTAAACAGGGTTTCTGACTTGGCCAGAAAGTGAAATGGGAATGGGGAAGTTCTTGGGCTCTTTCAAATGTACATTGACTGATTAAATGAATGCATACTGGTAGCTCTCAGCTGCATTGGTGCTAGACAGAGACACAAAGGAGCACTGGGGAAAAAACCTGGGGAAAACTTAGACTAGTCATTGCTGCCTCTTATTGATAGCAGAGTGCTTGTTATGGGTCTTTTTTCCCTTAGGGGAATGATTTAATTGGCACTTCAGATGTTAGATCAAGACTGGTGTCCAAATATTGCTTGTGTCAGAAGTCTGGACTGGTTCCGTCCAAGGGGAAGTCTTAGAAGGAGGAGGAACAGAACTCAATGGTAAAGAGGAGTTTTATCTCCACCTAGAGCAAGGAGGAGCGGTAGGTTTAGACAATTGCTGGTTCCTAACTGCTGCTCTGCTTCTGCTTATTTGAGGTACAATGTGAGCTGCAGCCATCAGTTTCGGCTGCAGAGAAAGAAGATGAAGGAATTCCAGGAAGCCAACTACGCTCGTGTGCGCCGCCGGGGACCACGGCGCAGCAGCTCCGAGATCGCTCGGACAAAGATCCAGGGCAAGCGCCACAGGGTGAGGGCAAAGTCCTGTCTGTGCTGCCATGGCAGAGCTGGGGGTGGAAGTTCTGATTGCTCATGGGCTGCAAAAAGCGGATTCACATTTGTACTTGTTCTGTTCCCTCTGTGTTCGCTCCCGTGTGTCTCTGGGAGGTCTTGGTGGGTGAGATCAGCTGACAGCCTGGGTAGACAACAATCCATTTTCCCCATTTGATTAGCATTCTTCCACATGGATGATTTGAGGAGAATTGAATGAGCTTCAGAGCTGACATGAGGAAGAGGAGTGGACTGGCAGAGGATGGAGAGAAGGAAGAGGAAGGGAGACAAACGTCTCCTCTTCCTGGCATCAGGGAGCTCTTGTGTCAGCTGCCCCTGGGTCATCAGCATGAGACAGTTGGCCCAGACTGTTGGGACAACTTCTGTGTTCCCAATGTCTTGTTTTGCACCTAGTAAATGTGAATTTTTTACAAAACATCTTTTTTTTTTCTTTTCTATGGGCTCATAGGGCCAGGAAGACTCAAGTCGGGGCTCTGATAACTCCAGCTATGATGAAGCTTTGTCCCCTACATCTCCAGGACCTCTGTCAGCAAGGGCCAGTCATGGAGAGAGGGACCTGGCAAACTCCAGTATGGCCCCACCTACCCCAGATCTACATGGCATCAACCCCGTGTTCCTGTCCAGCAATCCCAGTCGCTGGAGTGTGGAGGAGGTGTACGAGTTCATCGCATCACTGCAAGGTGAAGATAAGAACCTCTCCTGCATTCCTGCGATCCAGTAGCATGGGGAAACTTGCTGGCTCTTTTTCTGGGAAGAAAGCAGTGCCAGTGGTGCCTTATTGTACTCTTGTACATGTTTCTGGATTGGAGCAGGTCCTACAGACTGTTGAATACTTCTCAAGTAGCCTGTGTCCTCAGGCAGACTGTGGAGTAGAGTGGGGAGGGGAGTTGGTTGGGTTCTTACCTTGCTTTCTGTACCTGCCAGAGGTCCAAAGAGTGGGAATGAGGGGAGTGCCCAATGCACCTCTGTTCCTCAGTGCTTTTTTCTTTGTTCTCACAGGGTGCCAGGAGATTGCTGAGGAGTTTCGGTCACAGGAAATTGATGGCCAGGCCCTGTTGCTTCTGAAGGAGGAACACCTCATGAGTGCCATGAACATCAAGCTGGGACCTGCTCTCAAGATCTGTGCCAAGATCAACGTCCTCAAGGAGACCTAACAGCTCTGAAGCCAGAGGTCTCACTTTTGCTCTGACCCCAGGGCAGCTGCCAGCTTTGGATCATCCTGCTGGAGTGGGGAAGAACAGGACAGTGCCCTCTGGTTGTGCATTCCAGAAGAATGAGAGAAGGAGTTGAACTGATTGAAACTGCCACGCACAAGCCCGTGTCTTGGTCTTTTAATGGTGCTACGAGGGGGAGGAACACTCCCACCTGGGGCCTTGAAACATCTCTCCTTCTTCCTGATCTTGAATATGCCTCTCCTGTATACCAGGAAGACAGGAAGAGGACCTCTTGTGTCTTCACGGACTTCTGAAAGGGAACTGCTCTCACCCCGTTTTGCTTCAGCAGGTCTGCTAGATCTTAGTTTTGAATGTTGCTGTGCCAGAACTTGAGGCGTATTAAGAGCTGGCTCCGCAGGGACATTGGGAGCAGCTGTACTTGGGGCATTTAGGAAGGGGAACTGGTAAATTCCAAGTGACAGAGGTGAACAAAGAAGAGTTTGAGCAAAAGGGGCTGCTGCTGTTCCACTCTTAAAAAAAAAATGCCTAGGTTGTTCCTGAAGTGGGTGTCATAGCCATTCCAGCACGCATACCAAACTCGAAGGCCCTGGCAATAGGAGCTGCCTTAGCTTTATTGTCTCCTGTAGAGATAGGGAGTGAAGACAAAGTGTCATGGCAGCTATTCACTCCAGATGCTCCTCTCTGAACCAGACAGGGGAGGATTTCTCCTGAATGCTTATGACAAGGGGAGAGGGGATGTCTTCATTAGGGAACCCTGCAGCACTGGGTTTGCCTCCTCATTGTGCTAGGGCGTAACTTACAGATCCAAAGCATCTCCAGAAGCGCCAAGGCTCTTCTTGAAATGGGCTGGGGTTTGGGGTTGGGTTTTTTTTTTTGGATGTGTGTTCTTTTCTGGGTTTGTATTATCTTTGTGTCTGTCTTCATTATCCTCAGGAGAGCTTATGGGACAAAGTTGGAGCTGGCAGAATTGTATCGACTGCCTCAGGCTCTGTTTGTTTGTTGGTGTTGTAAAACAAAAATTTCCTCAGTTAAAAAAAAACCCAAACAACCCAAAACACACCCTCCAATAACTGAATACTAATCCTTTAAAGCTAGTTCTCCTTTCTGAGGGATACAATTATGTTACAGGCAGAGTTCCTCCCTTTCAGCCCCTCTAGATTTGGGTTTTTTAGGATCGGAATGTGGTATTCTGAAGTTTTGTAACCAGACTGCCAAAGGTGGAAACCTGGGCAGAATTCTTTTCTCCCCAAAGCACCTCTGCTTCAAACAAACAAACAAACAGGGTTTGCCTGAAGAAATTACACAAAGCATGAAGAGTTCAATGCCCCCTGGAGTCAAACACCTGAAAGCAAGGAGATTTTATAAACCATGTGTCTCAGCTTTGCTGTTCACAGGAGTTTCATGTATTTGAGTGAACCATAAGGCTGTTCCACATGGAAAGCACCTCTTGTTGCTGGAAAGCTGTAGTGGCATGGAAGGAGGCCTAAGAGCATGGGCAGGAGAACTTTGGAATGGGCTCTTTATTGACTCATATTAGGAAAAGAGTGAAGAGAAAGTGTTTAGACGATGGATAAAATGTGGCAGCAGCTTCCTAATCTTAACTGTACTGTTGGAGCTCACTTTAGTTTCATCCTTGTTCCTGTGAGAAGACTTCTGAAGCTTCTCACATGAGAACAAGCCCAAAGGAAGCTGCCCATGCTTGCACCCTGGTACCAGTGTCTGGTCTGATGCAGTCGGGGCAGGGAGGGGGACACCAGAATCTTACCAGCAGTCAGTGGAGGAAGGCTGCCCTTGAACCGTTTCACCCATAGCTCCTGTTCACTTTGGCCCTGGGCTGTTCCCAGCTGCTTCTGAGGAACGGATTTTATTTCAGTGAAAGGGGAAGGCTTCACGTCTTCATTTCATGTTCAATGTTCTTAATAAAAAAATGCTTGTTCAGGCTTTGCAGGTCTGGATGCTTTTTAACCCCTTTCCCCAACCTGAACATCAGCCCAGTGTCTGAGGATTACAACTCCCATCAACTACTATCAATTTTTATTGTTGGCAGAAAAATACAGAGCAGAGGGAACTCTTTCCATCCATAACTACCCGTGCTTTTAAAGTTTGTTTTGAAAGATGCATGTACCCCTCCTTCTTAAGCCTCAAGGGAGCCACAGTACTGCAAGGTGGCAGCAAATACACTCGCTAACAGGAAGAGACCCAGTGTTGGCAAGAGTAGTTCAGGCACAAGGCACCACACACTTCACCTTTGGGTAAGAGAGCTCCTGTTACATTAACACAACACCTCAAGTTTTTTGGTCACTTTATTTTTGAAAGTTGTGTTTTGTACAAAAAAAATTACCTTAAACACCACCATGAAAAACAGTAACAGCAGACTGAGTGACTTCCTATTGTTCCCCATGTTATGAGAAAGATTGAGACTAACAAAAGTCAAAGAAAGCAGGAGTTGTTTGCCCACTCTAAACCCAGCAAGAACGCAGGGCCACCCCTTTGGCAGTATTAGAAGCACACAAACCTCCTCTGTACTCTGCTGTTCAACGGTAGTGGCTCGCTCATTCACAGTCTCTGCCCTCGAGATGGAGGACAGGTCTCTGCCAGTCTGCAGCAGGGCAGAATGGGGTTGCTTAGTCTAGCCCCTCACATAAAAAGCAATTAATTAGGAATCAAGGTGCCGAGCTCCTGAAGGTTCCCAGTAAGTCTCACAATTCAGCTGTACCTGATTTTCACCAGGGCCACAGGAGGAGGTCTCACTCCCAGCCAGGAGCAGCACATGAGTACCATCTACACAGGGCAGGTGTCTTCAGACTGGTCTGCACCATGCTAAGGGGACAGTAATTAATGAAAGCTGGCCCTGGACATGCAAGAGTCCCTTATGCAGCTTTTAATGCGCTGGCATTCATGTCCTTTGCTTCTATAGTTCCTTTTTTATAAAAATAAGTTCTGGTAGCCTCTAAGGAAAACCCTCTGCCAAACAAGGAACATGAAATCACAACGGTGACTGCGACTGCACTGCGTGGCCATCACCTCGGGAGGCCTGGAACAGAACTCAGGTGGCAGCTACCTGTCTCTCGAGGCCTGGATGTTGGTTTCAGTTTCAGCAAACATTCCCTTTCCTTAGCAGCACATCCTTTCCTTTTGCTTCCCAGGGACTGAGAAAACAGAGATTTGACAGAACTGGAAAGTCACAAGACTGTGTTTAGCTCCTGTAGTTTTTTAGCATTGCTCCTCCCCAGCCTGAGAGGATGGCACACATCCCTTTACGTCTGTTGAAGGGGACTGGTGTGTGCTCTTCAACATATTGCCATTAGGAAAAGAAGAGACCGCAGAGGTGCTAATGCCACTTCCACCCCCACGGAGTCTGGCACGGAGCACCCTGGGCTGGCAGACACAGCGTGTAACAGTGCAGAACCTAGAAAAGCTGAAAATGCATTCAAAGAAAGAGAATTCCAGTGTCTCATGGGTCTTGTAGACCCCGGGGGGTTACACTAAAGATCCTTCCTACAGTCTCGGCTGTCTTAACCCACGGCCTCCTTTTCCTTCCCCTTTTTGCACCCATCCGTGGCTCTTTTTTTCTGTCAGTGATTCATCTCCCATTCCCACTCAGTGCTGAACATTCGTTGCTTTCTCGCTCTCTTCTACTCAGCTCTCAGCACTTTTTCCCTCCCTAGCTCTGCTGCGTTTCTCAAAACTGAAGCAGCACTGTACCCCGAAGTCACATCGCCAGCAGCCAGCGCTGCCTGCACGCGGGGGCACCCGTGGGACCCGACACACCAGAGACAGCGAAAGCAAAGAGTGAGAAGGAAATCAGAGGTGAGAGGAGGAGATCTGGCTGGGAGGCACCCGACTAAACAAGCAGTGGGGAGGTGGGGAGAAGAGAACTCAACGTTGAAAGCCTGTCACATTGGTAGCAAGTGGTCATCCCGTTCCTCTGACTCCTCGCCCAGCTGGTCGTCGCCCACGCCGCGGTAGGCAGCCGGCACCGCGCGAGGCTTGGAGCGGCACACGAAGTCACAGCCGTCCTACGAGCACAGGACACTGCTGCAACCAGGCTGCAAGCGACTGGCCCAGCACCCAAAGCAAAGCAGCTTCTGCAATTCCTCTTTGACTAAAGGGTTGTACCTATTCCTATGCTGTCTGGAACAGGTCCCCAGAACTCGTGTTGACTGGAGGAGCACACACACAGACATCCTGCTCGGGCTCAGAGCTCTGGGCGTGCTGACGAGCAGCACACAGCAGTGCCTGGCTGAGACCAGCACGGAGGATAAAGGGCACTGCCTGTGGTGACCAAGCAAGGGGCTCAGGGAGTCTGGCACGGACACTTCCCAGTCCCTGGCTTAATGTTCCTGCCTGGAAAGTGTTAACCACCGATGAGCACGTGCTCTGCCCTGTGTCCTAGTCTGTTACGTGGCAATCACGGGATGTCAGCAGGCAATCTGTCTCAGCCAGGGTTCAAAAAGAGTCCTAAAACACCCCACCCCCCTCTCCAGCACCTAGATATCCTCCTCCTCTGCCTCAAGGGGCGCTACCCTGGTGGTAGGACTACCCAGGAGACATTGACATCTGCCTGGTGTTTGTGGACTTCCTCTCCTGTCCTAAGGGAATCTAAAGGGGTTTTCACTCACCGCCACCAAATTGCCCAGATCTTGCCAGAAGGCGAAGTGAGGGAACTGCTCCATGCCCTTTGCTCCCACGACGAGGCGCTGGTAGAGGAACCCACCAATTATGTAGACTGCAACCAGTGAAGCAAACCTGGAGGGCAGAATTAAAAATCAGAGCTGAGGAAACCCTACAGGCAACCTCTTTGGAGCCAGCTACCTGCCTTGGATTGGGACTGGAGCCTGGAGCTGTGCATCGCTTGAGGACAGAGCTGGAAACAGAGACTGGACCAGAAAAGGTGCCCAGAACACTGGTTTGCCAGTATAAACCTTTCAGCAGCATCACCCAAAGTAGTGCCTCCAAGCACACACACAGAAATGAGCCAAGGCCCCTGGTCTGAATTCCCAGCTCTGTACAGTTTTAGGCAGTCCCATTCCCATGTTCCAGTGCACTTGGCTGCAAACCACGACAGAGGGTGAACACAGGGAACAGAGCAGCTCTGCAACACCGTGCCTTGAGCAGGAGCTTTTGTCCCAAGAGACAGAACAGCCCTTCTACAGACTCACGTGATCAGCAGAATGGAGCCAACGCTGAGGTGGGACTCCTCAGCAGGACAAGCCACGCTGCTGTCCATCTCAAAGAGGTAGAAACACTCCTGCTCCTTCTCCCGCTCCTCCGAAATGATGCTGAACGAGCTCTGCAATTCAGGGAAAGTCAGTGTGGCTGGGCATGCTGGACTGCACCAGAGGACAGGACACTGTCGGTACCGCAAGGCAACAGGCACTGGAGGACAGAAGAAAGCCTTGTGGCCTCCTCAAAGCCCTTGTGCTATGAATGAGGAAAGGCTGAGGGAGCTGGGGCTCTTTAGCTTGGAGAAAAGGAGACTGAGGGGGGACCTCATCCATGGTTACAAATATGGAAAGGGTGAGGGGCAGGACGATGGAGCCAAGCTTTTTACAGTGCTGACCAATGATAGGACAAGGGGCAATGGATGCAAACTGGAGCACAGGAGGTTCCATGTGAATCTCAGGAAGAACTTCTTTCCTGTGAGAGTGCCAGAGCACTGGACCAGGCTGCCCAGAGAGGCTGTGCAGTCTCCTTGGCTGGAGACATTCAACCCCCACCTGGATGTGTTCCTGTGTGATGGACTCTAGGTGATCCTGCTCTGGCAGGGGGGTTGGACTGGGTGATCTCTCGAGGTCCCTTCCAACCCCTAGGATTCTGGGATTCTGTAATGACCATGTGCCTGGCAGCCCCTGCCTGCCCCCTTGTGTGTCACTCACCGCCGTGACTCCCCGCTTGCAGGAGATCATGATCACAGCTCTCCTCTTCTCCCCACTGCAGTGTGAGCCGTACGAGTCACCGCCCTTGTAGATGAGCATGATCCAGTCACCTGCCGAGGGGGAACAACAGGGGCTGTCAACCCAGCTGGGCGGCGGGGGGCAGACACTGGGCAGGAGGAGTTCTGAGCAGGATCTCACTTCCATTGAAGACCTGGGTCTCGTTGATCCTCCCTATCACTGTGCTCTTGCTGCTCTGCCTGTCCGTCTGCACCAGGCCCCCGAAGTCATGCAGGGTGGTGTTGACCTCCCTGCACACCCGGAACTGGTAGATGTAGTTTTCTGTCTTGCCTTTCTCCACGGTCACGTTAAACCTGTGGCGGGGAGAGGATGGAACAGACAGCTCATAAATCACAGAGAACAGGGCTCAGGGCGGATCTGGAAGCTGGCCCCGGATGTCCCTGTGGCCCGCAGGGTGGTGTCAGACCGTACCTCATGTGGCTCAGGGGCTCCAGTTTCTTCAGCAGGGCTCTTTCCACTTGTGACTCGCTGCCCTCCTCCCCAACCACATCGCAGCTCCTCTCTTTCAGCTGTTCAGCCCCCACACCCACGGCGAGGGCCACGAAGACCACAAGCGCGGCAGAGGCACGGCACGGGGGTGGCATCCTTGACACTCACCACGGGGAACACCGAGGATGAACCACTCCAGCCCCTGCCAGCTAAATCAGGGCCGTGGAGTCAGCACCCGGCCACTTCCTCAGTCCTGGTGGCCAGAAAGGAGAAGTCAAATTCTAGAAACATCTGGGAGTTCAAGAGGCTCCCACTGCGACTCCCTCAGAGACAATCCATGGGCAGGACCTGGGATTCGCCCCTGGATTTTGCCTCGGCACCACAGAAGGTTTTGCTGCTGAGCACAGCGATCAGGACCGACCAGAGCAGAGCCCCACGGTCACCCAGGCCCTGCTCACACAGCCATTACGGCTCTGTCACCTCCCCGGTGGCACCGGGCACGTTCAGCAGCGCTGGGCTGCACCTCCACGGGGCTCCTTCGGGCAGCGGGAGCGTGGGGAAGGAGGGCCTGGGATGCCCTGGGCAGGATCCAGCCGGAGGGGCGGTACCGGGGGTAACAGCGATGCCGGGAGGGTTCGGCTTTCCGGGCCAGGCTCGAATCGCGCTGGAGGCACCGAGGGAGCGCAGCGGCGCCCACGGAGCCCCCGCGGCCGGCGGAGGCAGCGGCCGAG
>VZRW01002865.1:13277-23654 GCA_013398125.1 Aegotheles bennettii
GGAACATCTCCCTTGTGAGGAGAGGCTGAGGGAGCTGGGGCTCTTTAGCTTGGAGAAAAGGAGACTGAGGGGTGACCTCATGAATGGTGATCAATATGCAAAGGGTGAGGGTCAGGAGGATGGAGCCAGGCTCTGCTCAGGGATGGCCAGGGATGGGACAAGGGGGAACGGGTGCAAGGTGGGACACAGGAGGTTCTGGGTGAACATAAGGAAGAACTTTGTCACTGTCAGAGTGACAGAGCCCTGGGCCAGGCTGCCCAGAGAGGCTGTGGAGTCTCCTTGGCTGGAGACATTCAAACCCCGACTGGGTGCATCCCTGTGTGCCCTGCTCTGGGTGGCCCTGCTCTGGCAGGGGGTTGGACTGGGGGAGCTTCCCAGGTCCCTTCCAACCCCTGACAAGCTGTGATTCCTGTCCATCTGCACTGTTTGGCACTCTGCAGTCAGGGTCTCCTCCAGCCCCTGCAGGTCCCACCAGTGCAGAGGAGCTTCAGGCCTGGCTGATCACGGAATGGCAATGGCTTGGGTTGGTTCCACAGCTCCATCTCACCCCTCCCATGGGCAGGGACACCTCCCACCAGACCACGTTGCTCCAAGCTCCATCCAACCTGGCCTTCTCTTCTCCAGGCTGAACACGGACTGTCCTCACAGGAGAAGTTCTCAAGGTTGGTGGACTTGAGTTGGTGCCTTGAGTATGATTAGAAGAGATATGAACGATTTGAGACTGGCATATTTAAAGGACAATTCTTATGTCATGCCCCCTCTGTGGGGGCCACTGGGGCAGGAATCCCCTTCCCAGGGCTCTGTTATTGGAAGGGATGATGTTCTCTGCCAAAGCTCTGAGGCTTTTCCACCTTTCAGTTAAGACAGAAATGCTGGATTCAGTGAGCTGGACAATGTGCTAGGGAAGCCACTGGCTTAGGAGGGGTTTGGAAAGCTTCCCTGCAGTGCTTCAGCAGTGAGGAGCTGGGAAGGAGCATTGCTGGTCCTGGAAAACTGCTGGAGTCCTGCTGGGATTTATGTCCTACTGCTGATTCCCCTGGGAGTATGGCAGAGACTCCCAGCTGCAGAGGTCTGGTTTGTTTATGAACTTGGCTATGAAGTTATGGTTTGAGGGGGCATGGGCAAAAATTCATGGTACCAACATGAGGGCCTAGAGAGAGGGTGGAGTTTGGGACCTGGAGGGATCCAGGGGCAGGACAGAGGGGTCCATGTTCCCTCCCAGCTGCTGCCACACTCTGCAAAAGCCAGGAGGACGGAAAGTCCACCCCATCCTGCTCCCCTCTTCCTTGCTGCCTCGCTGCACTTGGACATCTCAGAAAGAGGATTCTGCTCTTTGCCAGCAGCTCGCCACGTGCTCCGCAGGATCCAGCTCCTCCAGGTGCTGGTAAGAGCTTTGCACCCTCTTCCCGTGTTGGCTCTGCCCTGAGGGGCTTTTGGGCACTGAAATCCACAGTCACCGGGGTTGGGTTTGCACATCCTTGTACAATTTGTTCCTTCCCCCACATGTTCCTTTCCCTTCCCCATCCTATTAACCCTGTTCTAGTTTTAACTTCCAACCTTCCAGTCTCTCCCCTATTCCCCTTTCCCCCAGGAAGGCAGAGGGCAGTAGCAGGGCAGTTCTGTTCCCTGGGCTGGGACTCTGGGATTTGCCCTGACCGTTCATCTGAGCCCAGGGCGCTGCCTGCACACCCCTCATGGTGCAATTGCTACCTCTCTATTTTCTATCCAAACTAAGAACTCAGCTTCTTGCTGATATTTGAGAGAAAACATCACAACAGAGCTCTTAATTCTGCCCCACCAGCCGTCCCTTCCCCACCTCCCCACAGCTGACACCATGGTCACCACCCTGCAGCCGGCAGTGCCTTCTGCCTCAGCCGTTTCCCCTTGGTCTGGGCACTTCAGCAGTGCCTTGCTGGTTTCCTTCCAGCCACACAGGTTCCACTCCCAGCTAAACTGTATCAAATCCTCCCTCTCTGGACTTGACAGCTCCCTTCAGACCTCCCTAATCCCCATTTAAACATCCTGGAGAGACCCTTCTTGCTGCCTGCAGGGCCTGCCCAGGTTTGGAAGGAATCTTGTGGGTGCAATGTGCTGCCCTCAGGGGCAAGCGTGTGATGGAGGAATTTGCAGCAATACCCAGTCCCAGACAGGTGCGTGGTAACAAACTGGCCCCAGCACTCTGTATCAAACTAGGCACACTCCTGGGCAATCACTTCTCAAGGTCACAGCGTGTCACCAGGGTGGGGAGCGACCATCCCTGTCCTGGAGCTGAAAACCATGGCAAACTGTTGCTGAGAATGCCAAGGCAGCTCCGTAAATGAGCTGTGCCCTGAGGAAGGTGAACAGCCCCAGCCTGGCAAACATCTCCAGTCTGAGTACAGGCTGGAAGGGGTCAGAGTCTGTACCACAAAGCAGCTAAGAGGTTTCTCAGGGTGCCAGAAGCACCAGTCCTCCCCACCATTCTCATCAGTGGTCAATCTTCACTCCTGCAGGAGAAAACTATCCTGTTGGTCCTGGTTTCAGGTGGGATAGCACTGACTCTCAGTACCTTGGACCACGCTGGTTTGGGTTTAGTATGGGACTTGGTATGAGGAGAACGTTGGTAATACACTGATGGTTTTAGTTGCTGCTAAGGAATCAAGGACTTTTCATCTTCCCAGGTGTTGTGAGCCTGCACGTGCCAGGGAGCTGGGGGGGAGCAGAGCCAGAGCCATGCAGAGTCCAAATCCACCAGAGGGATATTCCGTATCACGCGGCGCCGTGCTCCGTGCGCAGGTGAGGGGCAGCCGGGAAGGTCCCGCTCTTCGGGACTGCAGGGTCAGGATTGCTCTCCCCCAGGATCACGAGCCAGGGGTGGGCTGGGCATTGGTCAGCAGGTGGTGAGCAGTTGCACTGTGCATCCTCGTTTTTATACGTTTATTGTTATTGTATTTCAGTTGTTAAACTGGTTTTATCTCAACCCACAAGTGCCTCTGCCTTCCCCGTTCTCCCCTCCGTTTCCCGGGGGCGGGTGTGACCAAGTGGCTCTGTGATATTTAGCTGTCTGCCAGTTAAAACCATGATGCTGTCACTGCTGGCCACTGAGTCACAGAGTGCTTGAGGCTGGAAGAGACCTCTCAGGGTCCTCTTGTCCAACCCCCTGCTCGAGCAAGGCCACCTACAGCCAGTCGCCCAGGCCCGTGCCCACATGACTGCATGGAGGGACACCCCACAGCCTCTCTGGCCAACCAGTGCCAGTTCTTGGTCACCATCACAGTAAAAAATTGTTCCTGATGTTCAGGGGGCACCTCCTCTCTTTCAGTTTGTGCCCATTGCCTCTGGTCCTGGCACTGGGCACCACTGAAATGACCCTGGCTCTTCTTGTACCCTCCCTTCAGATGTTTATATACATCAATAAGATCCTCCCCAAGGCCCCTCCTCCTCAGGCTAAACAGCCCTAGCTGTCTCAGCCTTTCCTCACAGGAGAGATGCTCCAGTCCTGGCATCATCTTTGCTAGACTCTCTCCAGCATGTCCATATCTCTCTTGTACTGATGCTGTTGAGATGTTGACTCAGAGGGTCTTGAGGGATGCCCCTCAGTGCCTGCCTCTGTCTCAAGCACATCCACACTGGGTGTTGGGTATAGAAGTTGTTCCTGGAAGAATTGTCCACAGCTCACGAGGCTTCCTTCTCAAACCAGTGCTGCCCACCCCTGCTTCCCTCCCGACAGCAGCTGGGCTGCCACTTTGCTCCAGACATTGTGTATCCCACTTTTCACCTTGTCTTCCCACTATTCCCCTTTTTCACCTTGTGCTCTCACTGTCCTGGGAGGGAGCCCTTCGGAGCGACTTGTGCTCACAGTTACTGCATTGGTGGAACCACAGCCTCTTGCACTGAGAACCACCAGAGTACCCGTGAACTCTGTGGTTAATCACCTCCTCCACTAATGGGTGCCCTACGACATCCCTCGTGGGTTAGGAGATGGAAGTTGTTGCACTTCCACTCTCCATTCTGTTGTAGATCTGGTTATTTCAAGCAGCTGGAGATAAAGGTTTGCAGCTTCACATCTCTTGCCTTCTGAAGATAGCCTCAGGTTTCCTGTTTCGCAGACGTTAAGCCCTGTAGCTCAACAGCCTGATCGAAACATCTTGTCATACACCCTCCTGGTGTTGACATGGAGGGAGGCAGGTTGGGAACCTCTGCAGCCAACGCCAGCGAAGAAATAGTTTATACTTCTGTCCGATTCTCTCAGAGTCCTCCGCCCAGAGCCAGAGCTGGATGGGACAGGAGAGGTAAGGAAGCTGCATAAGGTGGGTCAGCGGAAGGTTTTATTTCAAGCAAAAGCAAGTTCTAACAAAAACACTGAGCTGGCCACTGACTTTGTGTGCCAGCTCACGGAGCTGTTGCTTTTGTTCTAAAATTACCGCATTTGACTGCGATAAAAGCTGATGGGTTGGGGACCCAGTGTTTTTCCTCTCCCTCTCTCCCTCAGACCCCTTCTGGTGCTCACTCCTGGGCCTTCAACCCAGGCGTCCTTTCCTCCAAAAGGGGTTTGCAGCTTCAAAGTTGTGTGCTCATCAGCAGTAAGAGATTGTCAGCAGTGACATTGTCAGCAGCAGTTCTTTGAAGGGCAGATAAGATGTGAGTACAGATAAACGAGAGGCGTGTGCTCGTCAGAGATCAGAGCCAGAGGAGGCACATGAGATCATCCATTCTCGGCCTGTGGAGCTCTGCAGGATTCTTTACATACATTTGTTCCTGTGTTTTCTCTCTCCTGGTTTTCCATAGCTCCTGGTGAGCAGATTTCCATCTCCTGCCCTGAGGCAGTTCCGCAGGGCATTTTAATATCAGGCAGATTTTCTTAGTGCTTCCCTTAAATTTTCTCTCCCCCCGTTTCTGCTCCATTCGCCCTGCTCAGGCCTTGCAAATGTCACACTGAGTAATTTCTCTTGCTTCTTAGCTGAGAGATAGCGCCCTGGGAGAGTGATATTTTGCACTGATGATGATTGTTATTTGTAAGTGTCTCCTTCCCATGAACTGGTTGCTTTTCCCCCGAGTGCCCCTGTGCTTTAGGTGAGCTGTGTTGCGTTGGCTGCAGCACTAAGGGTTGACCTTAGCCCTCCTCAGAGCTGTTACAGCAAAGGGGTTTCTCACTCTGGAACACGAGATCTCTGTGCCCTGGCCAGAACAATGGCACACGTCTGGGGTTGTTACTGCTGCCTGGTCACTTGCTGCATGATGGAACAGGCAGCACAGAGATCCCCAGGTTCCTGCCTGGCAATCACTCCATCTGCTCGAAAGGCAGTCCTGCTTTTCCACGGGTTTCCATCAGGAGCAATGTTTTTGGTGCATCAGGAAACACAGGGGCATCCCTTCATCCCCTGCCATTTGTGCTCAGTCCCACCCCACTGGAGGTCACATTACCCCATGCCCTCTTGAGATGTTTGCAGTTTCCTCTTTGACATTCCTCATTTCCAAATTCCCTTAGGTACCCTCATCTTTCTGAACTGAAGTCAGAGGGCCTCAAATGAGGGAGCTGATCTTTGAACATGCTTTCTGTGCACATGATTTGGTGATTTCCCAGCTCCCTCATGTGTGTGAGGACTCCCTGAGGAGTGCAGTGTAAGCATCTCTCTTTAGATCCTTATTTTAAACTCTCTCCATCGGTTTTGAGGGGTGTGCTCCCAGGTGTTTCACCTCCCTTTTCAGAGGTGCACCCTTGCTCTCCAGCCATGCCTGTGATCCAGTGTCACAAGTGAATAGAAGGTCCTCTGCTCAAACCAGCTGGTTTTGTGTTTCATGAACTCCTGGAAAGTGAAGAGTTGGCCTGGCTGTCTTCTGCTTGGCTCCCAGAGAGCCTTAGCTATGCCAAACCACCACAGTGCCAGCCGGGCAGTCACCCGGCAGCGTTAGCCCGTGTGGCACAGCTGTAGTGACAGTGACAGCCAGGTCTGTGCCGGAGCCAAGGACGGGGTCCTCGTTTCTCCCCGGCCTTTGGTGGTCACGCTGCTCCCATAGTGACGCAGGCAGGAGCTGTGGGGAGCTATCTGGGGCAGCGCAATGACACCCTTCCCATTGTCCCAGAGAGCTGAATTACAGAATGCTAACAGCTGTCAGCTTTTGAGCTGGCTCTGGACTCCCAAACCTGACGATATTGGGTCACATTGCTTGCAGATGAAGGCAGCACATCAGCCATTTCTCCAGAGCATGGGCAGCCCTAACTGCCTTTTGTTTACCAGGAAGTTATAGCATTGCATATTTACATTAACTGGCCACTGGCCCACTTCTCCCTCCCCTCAGGGAGACTCCTCCACAGCTCCACAGACAACCGCACAGAAATATTTCTGGATGCTCCATTCAGATTTCCCTCCTCGGTTTCAAACTCAGCCCAGGTACTTCTCCCTTCCCCTTCTCCCAAGCTTCGCCATGTTCTCCAGGGGCTGAGGGTCAAGCACACCCCCTGAACCTGTTCTGAAAAGGCAAACTGCAGGGACTCCTTTTGCAAGGCTAAAAATCCCCATTTATGACATTTTTTATTCCACTTCCTTGGGTCGATCACTGCAGTTCAAGTGAGGCTCAGATTCACCCTAAGCACCTTGACTTCCCCTCTTCACTCTCTTTTGCACCCCAAAATGATCTGATAGTGTGCTTTTTCATTCCGAAGGGAACTCTCCCACTGCCCTGGCTGTGGATGTGCCCTGGGGTTTTGTGCTGATGCTGAGTCCAGTCAGTTCCTTTTTTCTGCAGTTGGTTTGAAACAATGGAGGGTGAACTGCTCTGTTCATTGCCAGGAGGCACCAGCTCCATGCCCGGTGTGGACATTTCGGGATTAACTGTTTCACTGGCTGTAACCCCAGTTGCCTCCTCCTGGATGTCGTTCTCCCTAAAATCCATAATCCGGAGGATTCAGGAGACAGCTTCTTTGGGAGGAAGGAAAACAGATATGCAGATCCTCAGAAATGTGGCCTCAGAACAGATAATTAGGTTTCAACAGATGTTTACTCCTTTTTACTTGATTTCCAGCTGTAATCTGTGGAGGAGCAGCTCCACCCTACTCCTTAACCTGGGCCAACTCCATTCTCTGAGGCTTCTATGATGGCAAACCCCACCAGAGGTACAAAGGTGACCTTACGAGAAGAACAGAGAGTGGGCAGAAGGAACAGCTGCCCAGCTCAGGTCCTTCAGTTCCCCCGTTGTCCTCTTGCGTGGAGCTGAGGTTGTAACTGAAAAGTCTTTCTGTATTTTGTAACTGAAAAGAGGTGGGTTTCTGTCCCTTAATAATGATTAAAAAAGAAATGTTGCTACTTTTTAACAGCATGTGGGGCAGCTAGAAGATCTGCTTCAGGAAACACAACAAAACCTTCACCTTAGTTGAGATGTTTATACCAGAAGAACGATGCTTACAGCAGAGCTCTGTCCCTTGTCACCTTAGAAACCTCATCTAGTCAAAACCGCAGGGCTGAATGTATTGCTGCACACCAGAAACTGGGCTTACAGCCGGTGATCCTGCCCACCACCCTAGGATCAAAATGTTAATTTTGGCTGATTTGTTGATCTGGTCTGCTTTCTGTCTTTGGGCAAAGCTTCCAATGCTCGAAGGATGCATCCTTGTGTCCAAGTGAAGTCTCTTCCCCGCCTGTCGTGGCGCTGGCTCTCTTTGCTCTGCCGAGAGACCCTAAAAAACATCTCCCCTGCTACTTACAAATATTTCATTCGTTTGGCCATCCCTTTTCATTTCTGTCTGACAAATTCCCTCATTTTCCCACAGCTTCCCATGCTGACACTATTACAGCACAGTCCTTTTGCTGCTGGGCTTCTGGGCTCTGCTGAGTCTCGGTGTGTTTGTGTTTGCTGCAGCAGAGGAGCTGCTGGATGGAGCTGGGAGCTGGGTGACCTGGGCATGGCTCAGGGTGGTCACAAGCTGCTGAGCTTTCTGTGCCTCAGCTCGTCACTGTGAGGGGTCCCTGAGCATCATGGCCTCACGTGGCATTTGCATAATTTAAAATTTAATGATTTTATGTTGACACTTGTCATCACCATGCTCCCCTCACATCTGCTTGGGTTCTTTGCTGGTTCCTGACTGCTGTCACCACCCTTGTAATGTAATCCCAGACTAATGCATCCAGCAGTGCTGGCTGCTCCGCGGGGATGCTGTTGCTGTTGCTCCTCGATGCAGGTTGTTATTTAACCTCACCTGGCTGTAATTCACTTGAGCAGAGGACAGTCCCCTCTGTCTTCCCCATGTATTTGGGACCCCACTGCTATGCCATCCTGCTCACAGCTCTTCTCCTGCCAGGTTCTTGATGTGATTGCTGTGGTAGTGGTTTTGGTGAGAGCTCACCTTCCACCTCCACCTTACTCCTTAGATCCTAGCCTTTTCAGGGCGTGCAGATGTGCTTCTTGTGACACAGCCAAGAGAGAATCACCACAGATTTCATGAGCACCAGCAGGGACCTTGCCCCTGGACTTGGGCAGAAGACTCTGGAGTGCCATGAGAGCAGGATGTGGTACCTAAACTTAGGGGAGAAGCCCAGGGGAATCCTGGGTTCCTCAGCACCAGTAGCTGTTAGCCACACATTCAGTGCTTCTCACACCGTCCTGTTTGCTGTGCAGCTGTCATAGATTTCAAACAGCGTGTGTGAAGTGGATGCCTCTGAGCTGGGGGAGGGCAGGGTGTGTAGCCTGGGGGTTGGCACCTTGTGCTGTGTCTGAGCAGATGTCTGTGCTGTCCTGCCCCACCCCGCACAAGGAAGCTGTGCTGGGCCACCCTAGGGGCTGCCCCAGGAGCCACCGCTGCCACCTGCAGTGAGCGAACAGCGGATGGTGGTGGCCGCAGCGTGAGGGGCATCCCAAGGCTTTCAAGGCTTCGATATGACTTGCCATTGTCACTCTCTGTTTTCCTCCCCAAACTTCCCTCCCATCCTGCTGCCTGCCACAGGCCAGACCTGGGAGCATCCCAGGAAGGTGCAGCACAGTGATGTGGTGGAGCCTGTGAACAGGATGCTGAGGTTAAACCTGTTGCTGTCGCCGAGAGAGCTGGTGGAAAGGCCTTGGGTTTCTTTTTGCATTTCAGCTGGAACATGGTGGCTGTGCAGCTCTGTGCTTCCACCCTGAGCTTCAGTGCTGATGAGGCTTCTGCCAGCACAGGGTGCCACACAGTGCCTGGGGGGCTCCGGCTGGCTCGGGTGGGTGCTTCCTCTCCTGGGGTCAGCCATGGCACTGGCTGGGCCAGCCGGCTCTGCAGCCCCACAGGGGCAGAGCTTCGGCTGACCTGGAGACAGGGACACCCCTGGGGAGCTCAGGCAGGGACTGATGGACCTGGGCCGAGCTGAAACGGGGCCGTGGGCCAGGGCAGGGGTGTGGGGAGGCCCCGGGGAGACTGGGCAGGGACAGCAATGGCAGTGATGCGCAGTGTAGACAGACAGGGATGCTCTAGGCAGTTCAGTTCCTTACAGAAGAGCCCAGGACACAAGCAAACTACCAAAAACGGTGTCAGTTTTCACATGACTCTTGTTCATTGTGGTTTCTTTTCTCTTTTCCAGGTTTCTGTCTGTGGCCAGGAGTTGTGCCGGGCTTGGCTGTAGGCTTTGGGATACTGAGTGTCATCCTGGCAATTGGCTTGATTTGGAAGATGAGTAAGTCCACAAAAGGGTACAGCAGCAAAAGACGGGAGGCTCTTCTAAGCACAGGTGTTCGGGTACTGAACTCTTACACGGGGGTAAACCAAAAGCTGTTCTAGGTTCCTACGAGCCTCAAGTACCCACTGCCTGTCCAGAGCATGTGTATTCCTTGTGCAGACCCCAGGCAACCCATTTCAGATCCCGTGGCAGGGAGCAGTGAAACATACGGAGAGGTGTTTGTGGGTTTGTCTGCTGTCATTCCAATGGTAACTGGAGAAAGCACGCAGGGTCTGTAATGCTTTTGCACATTGCTAGATGCTGGCTGATGTGGGAGAGCCTGCTGCTTGCCTCTGATATCCTCTCACCTGATGTTTGACACCATCACACTCTGCCCACAGAGTAATGTCATTTTTCCCCTTGCTTTTTGCACACCCAGAGTGTCATCTGCTTTCACACAGCCAGTTCTGGTTGTCACTGACCTGAGTAGACCAGCGGAAACCTGGCTGGGGGTGCAGGGGTTGCACCTGCATCGGGGTGCCTGTGGCTCTTGTGTGAAGGTTTGGAAATTGCAGAGGATCTGCAGTTCAGCATTCATGGATTCTTATTTTCAGATGCTTATCCTGGGTCATGTTTTCTGCATTGCAACTATCCAGAAGAGCTGCTTTGCAGCAGGTCCTTGCTGACAAGTATCTTTGTGTTGCTTAATGGAGAGAAAAGCAGGTATTTCAATTCCTTTACAGCTGACTTGTACCCACGCTGCCCTGAGGAGTGGGTAGCC
>VZRW01002866.1:0-13119 GCA_013398125.1 Aegotheles bennettii
CAGGCACACACACATCTCTAACTTCTCTTGTTTATTTGCCATTTTATTTAGATGGAATTCCTCTGAGGCATTCCCCCAGTGCTTCCCTGTTGGCTCCTATTACCTCAGGAGCCCCTGGCTCATTTCCATAGGACTCCGAGTGTGCTGCAGTGTGTCCAGCACATCTCTGATTAACAGGCTGAGGGCCCTCGCTAGCAACCCGTCCCTCTAACCTTGGTGTGTTATCCCACAGCTTGTCTCAGGGAAGCCTGGTATTGTCCCCCTACCCCTTCACATCTATTTTAAAGCTCTGTCAATGAGCTCTGGAAGCTCCTGAGCAAAGACCCTTTTACCCCTTTGAGAAGGGTGAATCCCATCCAATGCTAGCAAGCCTGGTGCTGTGTAAGCCATCCCATTATCAAAAAACCCAAAACTGTGGCGATGACACCAGCCACGGAGCCACGTATTAACAGACTTTGTCCACCTGTTCCTTCCAATGTCTCTGCCTGCAACAGGAAGGAGAGCGGAAAAAATAACCTGTGCCCCAGCTTCCCTCACTAATCATCCCAAGGCTCTGAAGTGCCCTCATCTTCATTTTGGTAATGCTAGAAATGTATTTAATCTAAGATGCTTAGCATTTCCTATATGTACAAATTTGTTTGCTTTTTTTGCAGTTATTTCATTCTCAAGAATTTGGTCTTTTCCCTCTTGGTGCTGTCCACCGAGACTACATAGTGTCTTTCTTGTTTTAGAATTTTGTTTTCCTTAAATTTAAGACATTTAACACATAAGGACAGTGCCAAGGAGCTTACCAATGTATAGGCAGCTTAAGTTTATATATAGTTTATAACTATATATAGTTTATAACTATATAATTTTGTATGTAGAGAAGTGAGTACATATAACACTTGGAAAATAATTAGAATCTTAGTAATGAGTAATTGTAAGCTATATTTAATGCACAATATTGATTTATGAGTCATTACCTGTGACAATAATCACATGTAAATAAAGGCACTCTACTTGATTAAAATGCTGTCTGTAATTCCAGATGCCATATATTAATATAAGCAATGTTTGAAATACAATGAGTTTCAAATCTGTTGCCTTTTCTATGTAGAAAAAACATACATATTTGAAGGACTGACTGTTTTTGAGGTCATATTTAACAGTAGAGGAAGCCACCAAGACATTTGCCTTGTAGCAGGGAGTGCACAGATCATACTGCTAGAATACCAGACTACCCATGCATGAAGTCAGAGATTACTGGCATAAAGCAAGTTTTATTGTTGGCTCAGGGTAATGTGTTTGAGAAGTCTAACTTACTTTTCACAGTCCTGTTTTCCAAGTCCAGCAACACATTTTTGCTAGGGCTTTCATCTATATTTTCAACAATTCTGATCATTCACAATGTGGACACTGTGTTTTTACACAAGTAAATAGGCAAGGATTGTTTTTGCAAGGCACCTCACTATTTATAATGGTTTCCATATTTCTAAAATAAAAAACTAATATGAAAAACAAGATTAGAATTGGCTGAATTACACAGGTATACATTTTTATTTTTATGTGTACTGACAGGATATTTCAGAAAATTATCCAGACCCTGTCACATACTTTTCTCAATTTGTTTTTCTGTCCTAAAAATAGTGTATGTCTAATTCATGTTTCTGTTTGATTTCAAGATACACTGATCAATTTTATCTCATTTTGCTTTCAATCTCACACACTATCTTCTGTAGCAATGAGACTGAGGTTACCATCTTTGTATCTTTCCACCTTCCCAGGCATCATATTTACTTCATGTTCTTTGAGAACATAAAAAGGCATTACCTTCTTTTTAATTATTTTTTTTAAAACAATCATGTAAGAAGGATTTCATATTACCAGTATACATTTCTTTACATTCAAGCGTACTCAGATTTGAGAGTAACTGAAATATCAATAATTCAGGTTTTATTACAAGGAAAAGTTCTGAAGCTGTTTATATTTCTTCAGTATTTCTGTTGTCTACTGAAATCAGATTTTTTACCGGAAGAAGATGAAATTTTAAGACAGATTGGAACTGGATGACTGTAATTTTTTAAAGCATGTAATTCTTCTTCTATTAATAATTAAAAAAAAAATTAAAAAAAGAGAAATCCTGACCAAGAACATGAGTGGCAGAAATCTGAAAAAGGGAAGAGTTTAAAGGACACACAGGAAACTTTCAGAATTCTGGTGGAAAGCCCTAATCATTTATAAAAGATCTAGAACAGTATACTCTGTATCATACACACAATCACTCGGGAACAGCTACTTGGGAAAAACCATTCTCAACTTTAACTAAATACCAGCCTACAGAAACTGCATGTGACCCAAGTAATAAAAATGTCAGACTTCTCTTACAATCTCTTACCCTCCCGCCTCTAGCAAATTTTGCTATTTAAGCATGCTAAGTATCACAGATTCTCAAAAATTACCATTACTGTCATACCACTGGTATGCTGAGACTGGTGTCTTTCATGTTGACCAGGATTGCCTCATTGATTCTTTGTATTTTCCAGTTCTTTATTTACCCCTAGTCTCCAGTTGTACACATGCAGTACAAGCTCTAAATAGCAAGGATCTCAGGGAATATTTTGTTCTGCTTTTAAACAATGCCTTGTATAAGTGAATTCCCCAGCCTGCTGCTATAGATTTTACAGTCATTTATGGTGCTGTGATAAATAGTGCAGTAACACTGCAGATTAATGACTGCTCCTATGCAGCTCAGTGCAAATGAACTCACCCCAAGTAGTGAAGACATACCTTACGCACACAGTAACAAATTCAATAAACTGTTCAAATAAACAAAGATAAATGGTTTCAAACATGGCAAGTGTCTTTATTTTGGTATGCTGTGCCAAATAGACCAGTACTTGACCCCAGAATCCAGCCAGCTGTGGAGGACACTGTAAGGTGAACAGGAACTTTGTCATTGGTACTGGTTTGAGAAGCAACAAGGCACAAAATGTACTGTTATACTTGGCGAGAGACTAGACAGAGTTTGGTGGAGGCCTCAGACCCAGTCTTTACAAGTCCTGCACTGTAGATGGAATGTGTGTTATAATGGGATCTACTGGCCTTAGGTCACAGGATGCACACCTGAATCACAAGTTCTTGCAGTGGCACAACCTGTTACCGCAGAACATTTTTCAGCATTTCTCCCAAAGTATTTCAAAATCACATTAATAAAAAATAAAATAATTAAATTAATGAAGCCTGGTTTCCAAAGGATGTGTTGTTGACTGAATTTTTAATTTCATTACACTAAGACTGTAAAGGAAAACCTCTAATTTTTTATGTATCAGAGAACCAACATAGGAAGGAAAAGGCATTGAGGACTAAAGGACTCAACTGGAAAAGAAACCCTGACTGAGGATGAGGTACTCTGACATCTAATATAGCATTCAATAATTAGAGCACTCCTAGTAGCTCTTTTTTACCTGGATCTTTGGACATCTAATAAAAAATGACAGATGGCATTTTGGACATTTTGCTAAGTGGAGCCACTACTAGTGTTTATCTCTTTTACCCAAAAGAACTTAATGCATCTGAGAGTTAGCTGAAATTAGCCAAAAAATTAAAAAATACATATATATATATACATATATATATATATGTTGGAGGGGGAAGACAGATGCAAATATGCAAGCAAACACAGGATGATGAAGAACACTGTAAATCAAAACTTGTATACAAAAGTTAGGCAAAACTAGTACTGAGGCTAGCTGCTTACTTTGATTTCACCCTTCATGCCTCCATGTGATGGTAACAGAATGGTAATTAAACATGAGATCCCAGCAAACCCCTGCCACACTGAATGTGCAGAAAAGATTGCTTGCCACTGAATGAGAATCTATTTAATATTTCTTATGAAACTTAAAATGCACTAAGCATTATTTTTGCAGGTAGTATAATTTTATGCTTGCAACTTAGGGATATGGTGATATTGCTACTCTTTTTTTTAAAAAAAACCCAAAAATTAAGACCTGATGATATGTCCATAACTATAATGTGAACTAGATAGAATTATATTATTACCACAATTTTATACATGGGGAATTGAGATGCAGGTTAAAGCCAGAAATGGCCAGATGGTTGAAACCATCAAATAACATTGAAATGCTTGACAACAGAAGTTTTCACCAAACCACATGTGAGCATCCTGACTTCACCCACGTGTCCTAAATATAGTAGGGTGACACACTGGAATGCAGAGAGGCCTGTAAAAAGTCTAGGTACATCCCTTGCCCAGCATCACATAAGAACCCTCTGGCAGAGGCATGCAGCAATTCAGTCCTCTGGAAGAGCATTCAGCTGCTTTAGAATGACACTATACTTTCTTCTACAGTCTCCATCCACTACATATTTTTCAGCTTCTTCAATAAAAGCAGCAGATGTACTAAAGACAACAGTGACACTGCAACCCTAATGTGTCCTCAGTACACAGTTCATCCTGTTCAAGGGAAAGGATGAAAAGCATTATGCAATACATATTTAAAATCTATTGTGCAATGTACACAAAATAACCAGGCAACTAATAATTCAGAGTTTTCCTCACTGGTGCATTTGATCTTGTACTTGGAATCCTAATGTTAAATACCCTTCTTTCCATACAGTTTTCTTAAGATTTGTAAAAATATAAAATGAAAAAATCCTCAAATACCATCAGTGGGACTCATACAAGCATGCAACATCCTGTTTCTCCTTCTTGAGACTAAGCTGACACAAAATCTCTGGATTCTGCATGAAAATGCTCTAGTAAACAAAAATGTGTTTGTCCTGACACCCACCCCCCTGCTCTTGTTGTCTTTAGTTCACGTTGTCTCCTGTTCCTCTGACCATCTCCTGATTCTTCCAGCATTTTGTGCCCTCTTCTCCTTAGCCTTCAAACTGTTGCCACCTTCTTTGTAGCTCTAATCCCTCCCTTTCACTTTGATTTTACCCTTCTCCCATGTTTTCAGCCACCTTCTACTTTTCTCCCAGCATCTGTTCTCATACCTTGTCCTTTAACCTCCACTTTGAATGTCTCTACTCTTTCCTCCCCATTACTAGTAATTCCTTCCTTTTGGCTTGCCAGGATCCAGAATGCTTAATGGAGGAGCGGTAGGTGCACAGGAAAGTTTTTCTTCTCTGACTTCCCTCACTGGGCAAATGGTTGTTTTTTTTTCCAGTTGCCATTAACAGCTGAGAGCCCCTAAAGACTGGTGCCACAAAACGTTTGTCTTTCAAGACAATTTACATGCAGAGATGTGAAGGGATACACAATACCAACTACAGACTGAGTACTGCCGATCCTTAGTAAGTCTTGTCTGAATATATGCAAGCAGATTTTATTTTTAAAGTTTATAATTTAGCCATATATAGATGAATTTGTACAAGGAGAACAACTACACCTGCATGACTCTGCCTTCAAAGTTCATGTCATTTCAAAGTTATGACAGCTACTCAATGAAATAAACCTTAACATAGACAAAACAACACAGCTTAATCCTTTAATAATGCTAAACTGCTTGAAGAAGTATCTTTCAGAAGGTTAAACTGAAACATACATCATCCATAGAGAAATTAATCCCAAAGCTTTGGACAAATTGTAAGAAAGTGAAAACCACTATCTAATGAAGAGTGCCATTATGGACTGCACTATACTTATTACCTACAACTAAGAAAACTATTTGAAGTAAATTAATTATTGCATAGAAATCTTTATTTACTACAAACCTACCATATTCTTCTTAATCATCCCTAAGAAAACACTTTACTTAGATGTAATTTAAAGTTTAATAAGGTACATTTGCAATTTAGGAACTTAATATTGCAAAGCATTGTCTTCAAGGAAGCTACCAATAGTGCTTCACCTTCTCTAAAGCTCATTTGAAAGCGTTACTGTGTTGAACCTTCTAGAAGGAGTAACTGCAGCTGAAAGCTATTAGCGTGCAATGTGACAGCAGCCTTAGGAGATGAATGAGACTACCCTATTGATAAGGCCGCAATTGATTTGAGGCAGACTTTTTTAACGTAGTAAAATGTTGCAGCACTTTAAAAAGTGTCACCAACAGCCTTTCTCCATGAAAAATGCTGCAACTTGTAGGAAAACAAAAAACTTGCCTCATAGTGATAGACTATCATCTCTGCCTTATTCATTTCAAACCTATAATTTCACTGAAATTGAGCTTATTTTTCTGAAGGTAAGATTCAGATCTGTACTCTTAAGTTCCCTCTATACCTATTCTTACAAAGATGTTCTTCAGGAGTCATATGAACTGCTTGAAAGTCAATTTGCTTCAAAATACACTGAGAATAGTTATATTAAAAAAAAAAAANATTTCACCAGAATAAAAAACTGTAAGAAAGTTTAGAATGCTCTGTACTTCCAATCACTTCAAGTCCTTCAGCACATAGGATAGTGAAGTGTAAACTAAAAAGGACCATGACCTCATGGAACTTAAAAAAGTAGATGCTTTTCCTCAGGGCCTTTCAAACAAAGGCTGTTCCTAAGAGTTGCAAAGCATCCTTATCCTCTATTGTATTTCACTGTGCTCAGACCCTGGCAGGATCTGAAGTGTTGAGAGCAATATGGTAATGCTGTTCACATAGACACTGTGAAAAACTCGATCATTTAAGAAAGAGAAAGGCATAAAGAAGTGGACCACTTCAGTCTTTTAATGCAAATTGAGCTAAATTTTTTTCATAGACTTCAGAAAGAATTTTTCCCAAACACTGTACCTCCAGTTAAGCAGCTGCTTTTCAACTTTCCTTTAAAAATATGTTTTTGAACACCAAAGAAGGATGAAAATGCCAATGATCAATGTCATACAAGGACACAGTTTCTGTTGAATTCAGGCACTAGCAGTGAATAAACTCCACTCAACACATTAGTAGACATAAAGGCTGTGGTGCAAAACATGTATTCTGTAATAACAAAGCATGAACTATTTACATGTGAAAGAGCAGCATAAGTGTTAAATAAAAAAAGTATGTCTTCTGTCCTAGCTGTAGTTGAAATGATCTCTTATTAATGCTAAGACTTTTCAGTTCTGCTTCAAAGTTATTTAACAAATAATCTTAACTCACTAAATTACAAATTCTTAACTGTTGCCAGTCTCAATTGAGGAAAGGTCAAGAGCTGAGCCAATATAAAAACTGAAAAAGAGGAATAATTCAAAGAGAAATAAAACCAAAACGGGATAAGTCTTTTGCTTAAAAGCTTATATTGGAATTACTGTTTTCATGATACTTGATCTTTGGATAAGTAACAGTTCTAATTTTCAAGAAGGATAAACATAGCCGTATAGTAGGGCTACACTTCATACTGTCATATTTATACATGCACATATTTAAAGTATGTTTTCTCTAAAAGCTAGAAGAATTTCAAATAACATTACATAATAGCACAGAATGTACTGCTATGGGTAGAAACGAACAATGTACTAAAAGTAAGACTATAATCTTAAACCATTTTCCTCTTAATGTAAAGTAACAACTACTGTAGGCTGATAAAATACAATTAAAAAGAAGCTAAATGGTAAATTCAGTAGCAATACCATGTACACAGATACAGTACATATCCTAAATACTTTGCTAAGTACTTTCAAAAGAGTAAGCAGTGACATTATTTACTTTTCATTATAAACATAAAATATGTAAGTAACAGAAAAGTATGATAAAAATACTTGAGTATACAACTAGACTATCTTAAATTACACTATAGCATTTACTTCCTTATGTCACAACTTAACGTTAGCTTGATTGCTAACAGGCTGAGGTTAGAATTAATCTTCCTCTACAGGCATGTTATTTCCTTTTTATCTTCCTGTAAAGCATGTGATCTTAGTTATTCTTAGCTGCAGGATTTATTGGCCTATTCATCTAGTCTGGTAAGAAAATTATGCACTTTGGAGCATGATATTCTCACATTTCATTAGCATAGCAGCTATTTGTTTTAGAACAATAAAAATTAACTACAACTCAAGAACACTTCACATATAAGTATGTATTTTGCATGCATGTCTTACACAATTCACTCCAGTGATATTCTCTGTTGGTGTCTTCTTGCAGTCAAGAAGCAATGAAACTAGTTCTTACAAGGTGAAGTTAACAGTTTCTAACAATAATTAATATTTCTCAAATTCAAACTCTACTGAAAAACTTTAAAGTAAATGGTTTCAAGTGAACTATATGTTCAAGCAAACAGTCAAGCAAATATTCAAATGACTAATCAGGAATATATTGTCTTGCAATGCTCTGAAATTAAAAAAAAAGAATCTTGAAATCAGCATGACAGGCCTGCTGCTACGTTGCATCTTAAATTATGGAAGCCTTGGGTGAAAGACCTTAATCACAATAAAATGTCAAGTGTGTAGCATGAGGACATGTGAAGAGTGTTTGCTCGATGGATTACTTCGATTTCGAGCAACCGCCAGAGCAATAAACCCCACAGTTTACCAAGTACCCAAGAACAATGGTAAATCCCATAGTTAGAGGGAAAAACTTATGCACAAACTTATGAAGGAAGTAGGACACTTGACACCTAACTCATATGTTTTCCTCTAATCCAAGGGTCACAGAACCATGTTGGTGCCTACTCACTCATTCTATGAATCCTTAGTCCTTTCTGTACAGGGTTTCAAAATATGCTGAAGAACTCAGTTGGTTTGCATTCAAGAGCCTTCCTGCATCTAACCTTAAAGCTCATGACTACAGACCACCTCCCTCTACCTTCCTGCAATTACTCCACTGCATAAACAAAGAGTTCAAGTTTGCTACAATTAACTAATTAGCTGAAGAGAAAAACTCATTCTAAGGAAATACAAAACCCAGTGGACTCATCCTAGGGGCTCTGTAGCACACAAGATGGCACCTGCTGGGACACTGCTGACTGCAAAAGCAGGGCTTTACAGTGTGAATACTCAGAATTCATGTAAGGTGACTTGCACGGTAGCCATGTGATGAATCCTACCACCACATTACACAGCGAGATCTTGGTAATCTGAGTGAACACAAGTCCTTTTGCTCTATTAGGGAAATCTCAAGAGGACTTTTGTGAGCAGTTTCTGATGGGACTTCATACAGAGCTCTTCAAGGATGCATGATGTCACTATTTCAGCCCAGTGAGTCACAGAAAAAAAAGTATATTGATTTAGGGCTTCATTATATCCTATTTCGACAACTGTGCCTTATGCCTGTCTTCCATCAAGCTAAAAAGTCTCTGCTTCCTTAAAATCTCACCACATTTATAACTGGATGAGAGCAAGTTGTCTAAGCATCTAGAGAAGGAAGATGTAAGACTCTTGAGGACACAGAAGAAATCTTGTTAGAAAAACAGTGCATGTGCACCTTGCCTAGAGGGATTATGGTTTATAAGTATTTGACACAGTTCATCTACTGACAAATGACAGCTTTTCTGAAAATATATGTTTTATTAATTGTCATCAGTATCTTGACTTTTTGTGCTTTCATAAATGTGTATGGTGTTAATTAAAAGTCATAAATAAGCCTAGTGAAAAAATAATTGCAGTAATTTTTGCAAATATGAAAAATACAAATTAGATTATTTTAAAAGTTAGGAAAAGACCACAAATTTTCAATAAAAAATAGCAGACGTTGATAATTCTGTCTAATTAACAGAAGTGCAGAGCGCAGATAAAGCCTCTGAAGACAAGACTTCCCTCAGGCATCAGAATCTCTTTTAACATTATGTACAAATGAACTAAGTAACAAAAAAAATACGTTAGCTGTAGCTTTTCTATTTTCTTGCACAGATAAACAGATTGACAGAACAGCTAGATAATTGTTTACCACATAGTGTGGGGTTGCTTTGCTCCTTATCTATTAATCCCTGCAAGCCTAGTAACAGGACCTGAAAGACCTCAGTTTATATAAAAAAGAGGTACTACTGTTTTTACACAGGTACCCCCAGTCACAATTGTGAAGACAAAAGTTCTGAAACTTAAAATGTCTTCTTAGGTGGATTTGGTCAGGGATGACTGGTTAATTGGGGGAAGCACATGAAAGCACCTCAAAATCCAATTAGCACTTCAGTGCAATTAAATTGCTTTGCTATTCTGTAGAGACATGGCTTTGATCTTGAACTGAAAAGTGTCTTTCCTTAAAGCTGTTGTTTTGATTTTTTTCTCAGTAATTAGTGCTAATTGTAAAGCCATTCCTGACATGATATAAACAAAGCATTTGCTGCATTTGACAAAATGACCTTAAATCAGCTTCTCTTTTGTCTATATTGTACTAGTTCATTATTGGCCTAGCTACTTTGTTCATTATTAAATGCATGATATGTTAAACATGTTAAAAGTCAGATGAAACAAATTACCTAGGTTTCAGAGCTTGTGTGGATACTTTCACCAATATTTATTTTGATTCCAAAGATATAGAGGAAAGAATATAAAATAATATTAGATTACAATTACAGTAGAAATGCTCATTCAGATTTCTTTTCTTCTTCATGCTGAATTGAAAAAGATTAATTTTGATTTATGTCTGTTTTTTTTTCAATCTGCCACAAGATGCACTCTGAATAATGAATTGAACGTATCATTCTTATTCCAGTTGTCTTAACCACTTTTCTCCCTAAATTGCACTTCTTACACCTGTGAATTTACTAGCTGGGTTACAGACCTCTGTCCCCCTTTACTAAAAAAGGTTGTATGTGTCAGCTCTGCCTTAAGTTCTCTTGCAGGTATGCATCTTTATGTTTTGGGTTACACTGTAAAATCTAAAAATATAGGTTTAGAATTAACACCACAGTAGCACTGAGAGTCAGTTGCAAAGAAGTTTCCATTTTAAAACAATCCATAAGAAAAAATGTATTTTGTGGAGAGAACTGGATGCAGTACACTAGAACAGCTACAAGATCATGCATATAGCAATGCCTTTTCAAAGCAAGTATCTGTAAAGAAAGAACACTTTATAACATACATTCTGATATCAAATTTAATCGCACTAACACGAGGACACAAACTATTTTATGCACCAATATTCCACTTCACAGGAAAAGTGTCCTACCACTATTTTTTATTTCATTTTAAGGAATATCTCATAGATACAAAACCTTTCAAGAAACATTTTTTTTTGAACATCAACCACTGCAAAATAACATTTTGATAAATTAAGGTATTTGCAGAGCCATACAAGACTCTTTGCTTACACGATAGCTGCAATGTTCAGATTACAAGATTAGTAAGAGATGATTATTTGTATATAGAAATGAGAAAAACTTTCTGACAAATAAAGTACCTTTTAGAAAAAATGGTTTCACTCATCCTAGAAGTATTTGGGAACATGTTAGTGGTTTCGATTGGCATTTTGTTTGCATAAAGCTACCAGAGAAGCAATTTTTTCTTTTCCTTGTCCCTCTTATTTCTACAGTTGAAGAAATCATCAAGATACAGAAAGCACAACTTCAAAGTCCCCCTGAGACAGGCCAAGAATTTGAAACAAAACTTACGTTCTCTGATAATAACTTAATAACTTAAGCACTACCTACATAGAATATTCAACATTTGACCTTTCTCATCAAACGAATGTCATATTTGTTTTCTTTCACCTCATTAAATAAAAAAAAAATTTTGTTTTTTTTCTGTTTCAGGAGTTGAAAAAAAAAATCAATTAATTCACATACTCCTAGCCAGACCATGTGTTAAAAGACAGGAGGATTGTGAACCCCAACAGCAATCACATTACTCTTCTCAGTTTCATACTACTAAGTCCTTTGGCCTGATATTCTTAATGTCCCTGAAACAAATTTCACTTTATCTTTTTGATATTCTACTTCCAATATTTGATATTCCAACTTTGATATTCTATTTCCAATTTTGTGAATTCAAACTTGCACCAACAACTAAAGAGCTGAGCCGCGCCCAAAAATACCTGAGTTCAGCTTCTTGCTTTGAAATGGCCCCGAGCTCCACCCAGCCGTATGCCAGAACCAGAGGTGGATACATCTCAAAGCAAGCCAGGTAATCCTTATGTTGTTCCCAGTAAATAATTCTATAAAGACTAAAAAAGTTAGCCTTTAATAACAATTTAGTAACAATTAGTGACATAGTTAGATATACAAATATGAGGCAAGAGGATTGATGTTTTAATAATCCTTTTTCAGGGTTGAAAAAATGATAGTATCTGCTAGATTTTAAGAAAAATATTTCTGTTAGCTCAAAAGCCTTTTTTCCATCTGAGAGCTTTGGACAAGTGACTGAACAGTCAGCTAAACATTTATCTAAAAAAAGACAGAGCATTTTATACTGAGGTTACTCACAAAAAAGGCAGATCATATTAATCCTGCACTTTCTGACGTCAATGGGATTCTTACCATTAGCCCGATGGGAAAAGAAGAGGGCCATTACAGTATAATTTTACTTTTAGTCAGTCTTAATTATACAATGATGGAATGATTCATTCAATTTTTCAATTCATAACATTTTAGCATTTATAAACGTGAGCTTTGAAATAATAATTAAATCTTAGGGTCATCTTAAATAACATTTACCTATTAACTCTCGTAACAAGCATTAGAAATAAACCTAAATAACACACATTCATTTTGGAACAAAAAGATACTGCTAATGACACTGATACATTATATCAGTATGGTCTACAAAATCAAAAGCTTTGATAGGAAACTGATGAGGCTGCCAGACTCCCTTGCTTTAGTAGCAGTGCACTCCATATCATTAGCTTGTTTCCACTCTGCCACTCCTCCATGACTGCCTACTATTTGGTTTTCATTCATCTTTCAGTACCTGTGGCAACAGGTAGGCAGTGAACTGTGAATGCTCCTCTACCTAAAGATTAAAGAATTTCAGCGTGTTTGGACTGTTAGTATGAAATGTGTTTTAATAAGCCTTTTTATTTTCTTATGTATTCCATGCATTCACAGTGGTTTTATTTAACCAGTAATACAAAGAATGTAATGTTGTTTTTGCACATTTAAATTCTGTTTCTAATTTCTAGACAAATGGTGCCCAATACAAATCATGGGCATGCAAATAAAAATTTAGAAAATAGGACATTTGCTGTGGTCTAACTTAAAAATATAGAAAATAAGCTATGTTTTTGCTAAGTAATAGACGCCATGCTAACAATAAGAGGGGCCCTGCCTCC
>VZRW01002868.1:0-13883 GCA_013398125.1 Aegotheles bennettii
TGCCCCTTTCAAACCACAACAGCGGAGCTGGCAGCCCCTGCCTGGCTGTGCAGGGGGGTGGGTGACACACATCCCACCATCCTGGGGGGACAGTGTGCTGGGAGGGCATCGGTGCACGTGCCAAGCACAGGAAGGGCTTGAAGCCTTTCTCAGCAGCGAAGGGAATAGGAGCAGAACTGAAATTCAGGCTTGGGTACTTCACTGCTCTGCACTGCCCTGTGAAAGCTGACAGGTGACACAACACCTCTGATGCCGAGCACATCCTGGGCTCTGCACGCCTGTGCTGGTGCTCAGTGCTGAGGCTGGTGTCTGGGAGTGCCTCCAGGAGCCTGTCAGCTGCTGGGGTTTATTTTGGATGATGATGCTCCTCTCCTGTGAGACAGTGTGGGTTTTACTCACACGCTTGCTCCAGCAAAATGCTTACAGGTTGCTATTTTTAATACTCAGCCTGGCTCCTTGTACTTGTTTTGTTTCAAATACACACATCTTCTGTAGATAACACAGAGGGATTGGGCTTGTTTCATTGGAAGTGAGAGGAAGGAGCCTCAGAGAGGCACAGGCTGCACTCAGCAGTAATGAACTGGGTGTGAGTGGGGACAGCTCGTTCCCTCCTCTGTTATTTATTTATTTGCTTGCTCGCACAGCACCAGATGGATATCGGGGTGTGCTGGGCTCCATTCCCAGGGGAGGTGCAGAAGCCATCAGACCTCCCTAAACCAGAGCTGGCAAACTGGGGACTCACACAGGAGCAGAAGAAAATGCATCCCCAGGTCCTGAGCTGGGTGGAGGTCGGGCTCTGAGCTGGAGCAGCAGCTGAAGGGTCCCACTCACATCCAGTGGAAATTAACTCTGCCTACAACAAATTCAACTGGAGAGCTCCTGCCCTGATACGGGGCTAAAAGGATGAATTAGTTAGCTTGAGCAGAGCAGGAACTGAAAGGGGTTGTGATTGCCTTGGAGAATATGGTGCCTTGGCCACCAGGGAGGGAAGGGAAACATCTACCCTGAAGGACAGAGGATTTACAATTTCCACGGATAAGCAGGAGAAGTTTTCTGACTTTCAGAAAAATAAGTCATAGAATAGTTCCCAACAGGAAAAGAGGAAAAAAGGGTGTGGGATTTTTTAAGATGAAGCTTAGCAGTTTATGAAAACAAGCACGTGATGGGATCCCATGGGAATGCATTGAATGTTCTAGATGGGTCCTATGTCATTGCACAGGAGATTGACTGGGCATTTACCATGAATGATCATGGGGGCCTAGGGAAATTATAACATATCTTAATTACCCTTCATGCGCCAAGTTAACAGGATTTTCCCAAGGGCAATATTTTACTGAGCATCTATTCTCAAAAGTAGCTTGCACTACAGCTAGAATATACTCAGTGCTCTTCAATATCACACTTTCTTCTTCCTGTGCTTATTTTCTCATACATGAACTTTATTCTTTGAATAATAAATACACTTTGCTATATATAAACAGTGAAAGTGCCACATTAGAAGGAAAGTGGATATTTAACTGAAGTTTAAACTTGTCATTCAATGATCTGATAATAAATGCCATAAATTATTAAACTTTCAAATGAAATCCCTGAGCAAATTCCTGAAAGAAGGTGTTGCTTTGTCCAGGTGTACTACTGTATTTGCTGGAAAATTGCAGTAACTAAGTCACTGAACTTCTGCAAAAAACACTAAATCAAGATTTTCCATTGACAAGTTGATTTAGTGATACAGATTGATGAGGACGGTCTCATATCTTGAATATTGAGTTATTTTCCAGGGTTCTATTTTTCTTGCTTTGAAATTGATCCTACCTCCTCTCTAAAAAGCCATTTTTATTGTGATGGGATTTTATTTTCACATAATTTTGCAGGTTCTTTACTATGAATGAGAAAAGAAGGAGTTTTAAAGAGATGTGATGGACAAATGATGTATACCTCTGCCACTTGCTATTTTTCTTTAATTATAGGTAATAAATCCCTTCTTCTAAGGCAAAGAAAATCATATGATAAGGGATGAACCCCAGGCACCCCTCTGTGAGAGTCCCTCAGTGCAGCTGCACCTACAGGCAGGAACATCTGGGCTGCAGAAGTCAGGCCAGTTCTGTACCCACAGCTTCTGCACAGGGTGTTTCGGTGGTAAGATATTTGTGAGTCTTTCTCCACCTCAGAATGGCAATCCACTGCAGCTAACTGCAAACATTAAGTAAGGATCTCCTTTCAAGTTGGAGCCAAGTTTCAAAAGGCTGCAGGAGCTCAGTAACTGGCGGTGGATTGGCTTTCCTGACCCACCGCTCACCAGCTCCTTTCATCCGCCGAGGCTCACACGTCCTGGATCAAGAAGGCAATTTCCTTTGCAGCAGCCTGGGATGTACAAGCCTCAATAAGCCAGCAGTCATCTTCGTTTTCAGGATCAGTGGACTACAAAGGGAAAAGAAAGGGAACAATTTAATAACATTTCTTTTCCATCAGCAGCTAAGCCGGGCACGTTCTCTGCTCCCCAGCACGCACTGCTGAGCCCACTGGATGCTGGGAAGCTTCTGAGCAAAAAGGTGAGTCCAAATACCAAAGCACTGAAAGGAAGGTTAAGAAGAGAAAAGTTGTCCCTTTTACCCCCTCTAAAATTCATAAGAAATGCGCTCAAAGCAATTTGTAGTTGTCTGGGTTGCTGTGCTGCGAGGAGGCTGCGTGCCACCCCTGGGTCCCTCATTGCTAGTCAGAATTAAAGGCTCTCTATGGAAAAGAAAAAAAAGACCACAACAAAGACCCCTTTCAGGCTCAAAAACTTGTTTTCTATTCACCGTGGTAGCACTGAACACCTTGTATTTCTTTTTTCTGTGACAGCAATAATTCCCGTGTGAATGCTGGGATTCACATCCCAGCCCCGGAGCTGCACTGCAGCAGGCAGGGTCCCAACTTCCCCACAGCCATGGAAAGCCCCATCCTGGCTGCGAAAGCCTGGTAGCAATGGTCAGCTTTCTCTCTGAGCCCAGAACTATTCCCATTTGCTACCCAGCCTGGATGCTACAGCTGGGCCCTGGGGAGCATCCCTGTGTGCGGCTACTCCAGGCAGGAGCAGCCCAGCCAGAGGCATCACCTGAAGCAAAGCCCCAGGGACACCCCATGGCCATTATTCCTACAGTACTTGACATTTATGTGTTTGTCCTCTTCTGATGTTGCTTCTACGTATGAAGAACCAAGTGGGCCAGTGTGGAAGCTTGGGTCCTCCTTCCACAGGAATGAATTCAGGGTGTCAGCTCTTGGCCCTTCCCAAAACTGCAGATTTCTAACAGATATTTCATGTATTCTGTCTTCAGAAAGCTTGTGGGGTTTTGGGGTTTGCAGAGGGTTGATTTGGAAGATGGGCATGTGACCACCTCCTTGGCTGAGGGCACTCTTCTCCACGGCTGTGGAACTGCCTGCATGCTCTTGTCCTGCACCGTGGTTTCCTACTAACTTTTCCAAAGGTGGAGAAAATTGCTGATCCTCGACTGCCTCAGCCAGGTACAAATCAAACCAAGGAAGGCACCGGTAAATGGAACATTGATTTCAGATTTGTCTGCTTCGAGGCTGCTGGGTTTCACTTCACACAAGTAAGAGAAGGAGCCTCAGGTGGATTGATGGCACAGGACATCAATGCCAGGCATGATCTCCTCTGATTCCAGGAGTGGTCACCAGCCACTGGGAGGGTGCAATTGCCCAGAAGGTGAAGGAGATAAGGAGAATTCTGTGGCTGGCATGCTTCAAGTAGCAATAGTTGGAAAATGGAAAATACTATTAGAGTCACAGAGTGGTTTGGTTTGGGAGGCACCTTAAAGCTCACCCAGTCCCAATCCCCCTGCCATGGGCAGGGACACCTCCCACCACACCAGGCTGCTCCAAGCCCCAGCCAACCTGGCCTTCAACACTGCCAGGCAGGGGCAGCCACAGCTTCTCTGGGCACCCTGGGCCAGGCTCTCACCACCCTCACACCAAACAATTTCTCCCTCCCATCCCATCTCCATCTCCCCTCTGGCACTTGGAACCCGTTCCCCCTGGTCCCATCACTCCCTGCCCTCGGCACCAGTCCCTCTCCAGCTTTCCTGGAGCCCCTTCAGGCACTGGAAGGTGCTCTAAGGTCTCCCTGGAGCCTTCTCTTCTCCAGGCTGAACACCCCCAACTCTCTCAGCCTGTCCCCAGAGCAGAGCTGCTCCAGCCCTTGGAGTATCTTTATGACCTCCTCTGGACTCTCTCCAACAGCTCCATGTCAAGTTCCAACAGACTGTGCTTGCAGACTCACATGGCAAAGCACAGGTCCTCTGATCCCAGCAATCAAAGAGAGTCTGCCCAGCAAGGAGATGTTTGTAGGGTCAAGAGCTCAGCTTCCACCAGTAAGCAGGAGCCTCTGTCTCCATGTAGGCTGCAAGCCCCAAAGCCACACTGTGTTATAATGCCTGCTGAAGCCTGCTTTTCTGCAGGACAAACAATAAACAATAGGAAAGATTTAAAACAACAGATTGCAGTGATCATAGCAAGTGGCAGGAAGCACAGCCTGCTCAGTGAGCAGACACAGGCAGTTAGGGAAGAGACATATTTTCATTTTCCTATGCACTCTTCTCGAGGTGAGTTAATAGAGGCTTTTCGTAATGACCTAAATAAAACTTCAATTTCTCATGCCTGTAAGCACTCTGGAGCTGCTGTAATTCATTCAGGTTGGTGATGGGGGGATCAGCCAAGCCGCAAGCCCAACGCTTCGCAGTGTGTTCTTCTGCAATTCCTGCACGAGCAGAAGGATGTTTTTGCACTGTGAAATGAAGCAGACTGGAAGAGCAGTAATGATTTGACAAGAATTTCCTAAGTATTCTCCAGCTTATCTCTGCCATTAGCTAATTTGAGCCTGGACGGTTGCCATGGAGATCTGGCTAAGCAGGCAGCAGCAGCGATGCTCACTGAGACACCGATGGAGAGAGCATGGAGGGGTGCAGGGGTGTTTTTCTATCTTCTGCTGCCAGCCCATGTCTACATGCACACTGTGCCCTACTGATAGAGGTTGGGTCCTTCTACCCTCTGATATCCCAGAGGGCTCATCCCGAGTGCCCAGACTGGTGTGTGGGTGTGAATGTGTGAGGTGAAGCACCCTCAGCACCATCTCAGCTCCTTCAGGCTGCCTGGTGGAGGCAGTGCTCCCCATGGCAGAGATCTGAGAGCAACACAACTGCCTTGCTGTGCATGAGAATTAACTGAAGGAAGCTGCATGGTTTGTGTTAGCCATGTTCCTTTGGGTGCTGTAGTTCCAGTGTTCTTCCCACACTACATAACACACTGCATGTTCTTGAGAGACTCATGAAGCACCTCTGATGCCAAGTCAGGGTAAGAGAGGGGTATGGGCAGAGGGGTGAAGTGGGGAGGGCTCGAGGTGGTCTTCTGAACACATCAGCAACTCCTCAATCTCTGACCTGCGTGAGCAAAGCGGGATGGGAGGTGGAGGGTGACCAGGACAGTGATGCTGAGCAGCAGCAGTAGGGGTGAGGCAGAGGATGGGCAGTGAGGAAGGATGAACACAGCCTCCGTCTGTGCTGCTGTGTCCTATGTCAAGTGAGGGAGCTTCTCGTGCACTGATGTGGCTCAAAGAAAGATGCAGAAGAAAGGAAGGAGAGCACAGAAAAGGCAGGCTATAAAGCTGGAAATCCCACCACACCTTGTCATCTAGATGGGGTTGTGGCCTCTGCAGCTTTTACCCCATTGCTTTCTTACCAAATAATTGTGGTTTTTTCTTATGGCCAATGCAGCATTAAATCCTGAAGTGAGGCAGAGCTGCACGTTCAGGTGGAGGCAGCCCAACCCCACTCCTGCACCAACTCTGTGGCGGCCACCGGGGTGGAGGCAGAACTCAGCAGCCACCCACTCCACACCCAGAGGAGCCCATGTCTGAGTAGTGTGACCAAAGCATCCCCTTCCCAGCTGTGCCAGTGGGACCCCTCCATGAGCCAAGGTGCCGTGAGCTGGTCATCTGCAACCAGTGATCAGTTATCTGCCACCAGCACAGCAGTGTTCTGCAGAACCAGAGGGTATCCCCACAGCTGTGTTCCTGTTCACAGTCGGTTCCATTAGGTACTGTTCCAGCTGAGCTCCTTCTGAAGCAGCCCAGGAACGGTGTTGATATCCACCTTGGAGAGGCACTCACACAGTGCAGGACTTGCTGGCTCAGCTGATTTCTGCTCCCTGATTGAATCCAGCTCACAGACAAATTAGAGAGGAACTTTGAAATATCTCTGGTCCCTGCTAATTGCTCTGCCTGCCAGGCAGCTCCATGAGCCTTTGCTGATCAGCAGGATAACCAAGTTGCCTGGCACAGGGCTGAGTAATTTGCCCAGCAAATGACATCAATCTTCCCCAGCCTGGGGACACCAGGCTGCAGCTCTGCTCTCGGTGGATTTAGGCCAGAACAAATATTGCCTTCTCAATCCACCTCTAACACCAGAGCATGGAAACAAGGGAGCCTGGCCCTGGGGGATGGGTGACTTCTGAGAGGTCCTGGAATGATCCTGGGGCCTGCTGGAGATGACGAGGGGACTGGGGTCAGAGCCCAGAGCAAAGTCCATCCCTGCCAGTCCTGCCCAACTGCTTCTTACCAGACTTTGCTTCTTCCAGGTGGACATTTTTGCATCGCTGAGACCACCAGGAGACTACAGAATGTCCTTTCCTCTTCAGGGTTCTTAATTAACATTTCTATTATCGAGCTTAATTAACACATCTCTTACTTCCATCTGCTTTTCTCTGTTCCAGCCTGCTGAAGACACTTTGGTACAACATTGTGCATCACATCATGAAGATTAATAAATGAACATTGTGCTCAGATTACACAGCTTGAGCTGAAAGATCAGGCCTCGAGGTCAAGAGGCAGCCACTCCTCTCAGCTCCTGTTAACTCCTGGGTCATCCCGTGGTTACTTCTGGTACGCTGCTCAGAGACATCACATGTGCTGCCAACATAGCACCTGGAGGAGAGATGCTCAGCTGACCTCTGAGTGCTTGTCTGCACTGCTTCCACCTCGGATGTGCACAATCCCATCAGTTTTTGATAGCAACGCCCATGGGTTGCATTTACATCACCAAATCTGATGATGCCCCACTGCAGCAGCCAGGAAGAGGACCAAGCAGCTCATGTGCAGTGACCTTTTCACAGTCTCTGAGGAGGGATGGAAGTTGCCAGCTTGACTTCCTTGATCCCAGCCATTTCTGACAGGTGAGTGTAGGCATCAGCTCCCCTTTCACCTCCCATCAGTGCCAGCACCCCTGCATATCCTGGGGCACCATTCCCCATTGCTGGCATCTTCCAGTCAGCCCACAACAGAGACCTCACCCACCGCTCTGGGAGCACCTTACCTTCATCTGTGGGCTTTGTGCAGAAGTTTTAGTCATTTTCTTTGAATCCCAGACTGGTTTGGGTTGAAGGGACCTTAAAGCTCATCCAGTGCCACCCCCTGCCATGGGCAGGGACACCTCCCACCACACCAGGTCGCTCCAAGCCCCATCCAACCTGGCCTTCAACACTGCCAGGCAGGGGCAGCCACAGCTTCTCTGGGCACCCTGGGCCCAGACCCACCCTCACCACCCTCACACCAAACAATTTCTCCCTCCCATCCCATCTCCATCTCCCCTCTGGCAGTTTGAACCCATTCCCCCTCGGCCCATCACTCCCTGCCCTTGGCACCAGTCCCTCTCCAGCTTTCCTGGAGCCCCTTCAGGCACTGGAAGGTGCTCCAAGGTCTCCCTGGAGCCTCCTCTTCTCCAGGCTGAACACCCCCAACTCTCTCAGGCTGTCCCCAGAGCAGAGCTGCTCCAGCCCTCGCAGCATCTCCGTGGCCCTTTTGTTTGTATTCTGACCTCAGGACAAAAGCAGGGAAATTTTTCTTTTCTCTTCAGCAGAAATGAATACATTTAGCATTGACATCAAATATTCAGCACCAACAAGACAAGGGAAGAACCTTTACACAAGATAAAGCTGTTGGGTGAGATGGCAAAGATAAATACAGAACAAAAGCTATTTCTTATTAACCAGCTGGCCCACATGATTTGTTTCCTGCATTAGTGATGAAGCATGGCTCCTGTTCACATTAATAGACAACAATAAATATTTTTGTCAGCTGAGTTTTACTCGGAGTTACATATAATATTATAGTTTGTGACAGATTTAACAACAGACATCAACTTTACAGCATCCTGTTGCTCCTCTGCAGCAGACTGAACATATGTTTTTTTTAAAGGCCTGTAACATATTGCATAAGCAATCACATTGTTGTGATAACATGACTTTTTAGCTTGATTACACTACGAGATGAGCTTTTAAGCTTTATGAGAACTCCATAAAAGTCAGCAGCGAGATGAAACACCGAAACAGCAAGAAAATGCTGGATTTTTGCTGAACTTCACTGTAGAATCAATGTGTGGTGCTGAGTGTGTCGGGTGCTGGGTGTGGAGCTGGGCCAGCAGTGGTGCCTGATGGCCAAGCTGCCTGCTGGAGCTGGGGACCATTGTCTGGTGGTGGCTGGAGCTCCCCGACACATTTCCACCATGGAGGGGTTTGGGCAGCAGCCGAGGTGTGGGAGCCAACGATGGGCCAGAAGGGTCTGGTACCCCAGGGGAACACTCCTGCCTGGCACTGCAGGACAACAGCAGGAACAGACCTGATTGTTTGTTTTCCAGCACAGTAATTCAGGCTCCTCTGGGAAAGCACCTTAGCTCGTCACAGCACTGCTGCTGGGCTGTTGCCATCTGAGGAAGCTTCTCTGTGAGCTGTGCAAAGCCCAGAGCACATTCCCCATCCCCGAGAGCGATCAGAGCAGATAAGGGGTCTCCAGGCAAAGAGGATGTTTTGCCTGCTAAGTACCCTACTTTGCTGAGAGCTGTTGGGATGAACCACGGATCAAGCAGGTAGAAGTTCCATCTCCCCAAGTGTTCACATCAGGTATGGTTCCACATTCAGCCAGCGTGGCTCAGCTCAGCTCAGCTCCTCACAGGGCTCTGGGACAAAGACAAATTACAGCCCCTGAATACTGCTGTAAAGGGAGTGGGAATAAATTACCCAGTGCTCCCTTCTGGCTCTGAGGCTGTAAGGTAAACTAATATTCTTCGATTTTATGTTCTAACTACCTACAAAGGGCTCAACTTGTTATTTTCTAAAGAGAAAGCTCAATGAAAGCAATAGCTCTGAGCTCTGAGCCTGAGCCAGTGTGCAGCTGTCACCTGGGAAATCCTGTACAGGTGAAAGGCTCCTTCCCCTGGGATTTTTAATGTAAGCATTTCCATAATGCAATATCTATAGCTGCACAAAGCACTTGGCATGCAATTAAAGCACAGGTAAAGAGCACGTGAGGGAAGCAGCATTGCAATGCACTGGTTTCTATTTTCTGTTTGTTTTTTTTAAATTCCAGAAACATCCTACAGGCTGTTTTGATGGAAGCTCTGAACTGCACGTCACCTCTCTTCTAGGGACAGCATTGTTCTGCCTTGTCACTTTTCAGAAACCTTTAAATAAGTCAAAACCACATTAATGTATGACCACGCGATGCTCGAGCTCAGCATAAATCACGGTTATTAAACTTCCTATTAATAGGCTTCCTACCCTGGCGTTTCAAGAGGAATATTAAACTTTGAGGAGTTCAGAAACAAACTGTTTAATTTCTGGACACAAGATATATTTTTGATCTTTTTCAGGAAAAATACCCACCAGGGTGAAAGCTGTGCTTTATTTGTCGTTGGAATTAATAAGATCAAAGCAAAATTTGGCTTATCTAAGCAGCACTAATTCAAAGGAGCATTGCCAACAGCCTCTGCCCCCTCCATTTAGAATATTCTTTTGAAAATATTTAAGGACCATTAGGCATTTTATTTTTTGACATTCCCTCTTGTGACATTTCTCATTGGTATTTATTACTCTGACTTCATGGTCCAGAGGCATAGGATAATCAAACAACGATAACAAACAGCAATGGCTAAAGAAAAGAGGGTGAGTGCTTGACAGTAAGGTTAAAAAAAGAAGTAAAATCAACTAAAATGATTCTATGGAGTAACAGAGGAAATTCGGGGAGGGAATGGAGGCGGGTGGAAGTATGCACATTTATCACTCCCATATGGGTAAATGAGAATCAAATCGGTAGAAGAGACTTTATCTTCCCAGGAATGAATAAGACAAAAAAGTTGCAGCAATAATAACAAGTCAGTAATAGTTCAGAGTGTGGCAGTGAAATGATTTATTTACTGGGTGGTCAGTTGGTCAATAGGAGATAATGGTGTTCTGAGTGTTTGGGTAAGCAGGGAGAAGAACATTGTGAAAAACTGGTGTTGTCTTGGAGAAAAAGCCCTGTACTGAACACTTGTAAGTCACTTCAGTTTAAATACAGTATTTGAAAGAATTAAAAAGGCAGGCTGGAGCTGTGCTGGTTATGAAGCTCTCAACCAAGCTGGGGATTTCAAAGGGACAAACAGGGACTCGGAGTTTTTAGTAAAGTTGCCCGGTTGGAAGAACCGAGGTGCTTTAATAGGAATGAAACCCCATTTTTTTGAAAGTCCACAGTGCCTAAACTGTGCAAAACTGGGTCCCAAGGTGACAAATGCAAATCCACCTAGGAAATGGATTTGGGATAAGCAGAAACTCTTCAACTAACGGAGGAAGGAACCGACTACCAATCCAACAGCTCTGGGGTCAGGGAAGGCAGGGACAAATGACAAGTGCCTCGGGACTCAGCTGTGTCTCAGAAGGCATATTAAACACTAGCATTAAATAAAAAGTTCATTAAAGTAAAAAGGAATAAAGGAAGAAATGGAGAGGATGGCCAGAATTTAAAGGCAGTTTGCACCCTGGCCAAAGTGGAGTGTGTATACTATCTCTGTTTTCAGTAAGAATGGTTTATGTTATACATTGGGACTAAGGGAATAAACCAGTTGCTACTGTACCAGATGGGATATTACTGCTTAAATTGGAGAGGATGGATAATGATGAAATGCCATAATATGACCAAAGAGATGAATAATTGCCTAGAGGAGAGATGAAAGACAATAGTGTTAGTGGAAGTTGTGGGCAGAAGGGAGTTACCATTGGATTTTCTGAAAGACAAGAGTGGGACCAATTTTATTTTATATTTTCATTAGCAATGCTGGTACAACAGTCAGAAATATGCCAAGGGGATGTGTTGGTAATGATAATCTGGGAAGCATCCTTCTAATAGAGGAAGAGTTATAGGATCATAGAACCATCGAGGTTGGAAGAGACCTTCGGAATCATCCAGTCCAACCCCCACCTACACCACCACTAACCCACATCACCCAGCAACCAGAGTTGGATGATCCTCAGCACTGGGATAAAGTATTAGTATTTTAAGAAGTAATAATAAGAAGTACTAAGAAACACAGCTTTAAACTAGGCACTTTCAACACACACCTTTAAACTAGACACACTGTGAACCAGTTAACTGCTCCTTTTTCTTGAGCTTTTCCTCGTGCTCTGTCCTGGGAAAATGTCAGGCTTGATGTTTGTCTTGTGCAGTACATTTATCCTTATTCTCCTTATTTCCTCAGGTAGGTGACCAGCAGCTTTCCCAACCAGGTGATATTTTATTCCTATTTCTTTAGGGCTCTGTGTTTTGGATTCTCACTGGAAACTGGAGCTTTCTCTCTCAGCCTCCAATGTCATTTGCCAGCACCAGCCAGTCCTCTCCCCTCATCTGTCCCGGAGACCCCGCGGGCACCACGTGGCTCCTCGGGCTTCATAGGGCTGAGCAAAGCCGAGCTGAAAGAACTGGTTTGGTACTCTCTAATCTCACCACTTTCTATCGTCAGACACAAATATTTACCTCTGTACTCAGTTCTGTGCCTCTGCTTGCAGGATACCTGCAGAGCATCGCACTGGCTCAGCCTCTCGGTAATCTTTCCACTCGTGTGAATTAGCAGGGAGATCTATTAATAGCAACGATAACTTAATCACTTTATATCCATGGGTTTCCAAGCCTCTCTGAAAAGTTTTGTCAATATTAGCATGTCTCTCCCTTCTCTTGCGGGGGGGAAGAGGCAGCACAGAGGTGTCAGTGATGCAGCTGGGCTCTCCTGCAGTGTCTGGGCTGGGAATAGGATCTGGCTCTGCTGCTCCTGTCAGCACAGAGCCTCCAGCAAAGCAAGTCACCTGCAATCCCTGCCCTCTGTGTGGTGGGCACGGATGAGCACAGAATTGGGTCCCAAGCACGGGCTGTGTTTGGCATTTTGGAGAGGGGGAAGCTGGTATCATCATTGCTGAGTTAAGCTGGAGGCTGAAATGTGGCCATTGAGAAAAGAAAATGCACTGGCAGCCATCAAGTCATGGAATGGTCTGGGTTGGAAGGGATCTTAAAGCTCATCCAGTGCCACCCCCTGCCATGGGCAGGGACACCTCCCACCACACCAGGGTGCTCCAAGCCCCATCCAACCTGGCCTTGGACACTGCCAGGGAGGGGCAGCCACAGCTTCTCTGGGCACCCTGGGCCAGGCTCTCACCACCCTCACACCAAACAATTTCTGTGTCTCCCAGGTGACACAGCTGAGTTTGCCATCCACCTCTCATGGGAGCTGGGAGGGAGAAGGTGAGAAGGAGATGTGGTTGTTGTCCTCTGCTTTGTGTGGCTGAAGTGGCAGGAAAATTTGGGGTACACTCCTCTCTGGCCCTGTCTGGCAGCAGGGTGGTTACTGCTGCTCTCCGTGCAGGCACAGCCCAGCACTGCTCTCCTAGCCTTGACAGCATCAAAACCAGCTGGAAAACACTCCAAGATTATTAGCAACCACAAATGAAAACTGATTAAAGAAATATGATCTGCAAGCAAGGTGGTGTGAGGAGCACCCGCTGTTCCTGAGACAATAACAAATGCAAAACAGAGTCCCCAAAGAAACAGCCTGAGATGATAATGCTGCCTGGTACACGGATTTCCTGGGGATTTGAAAGTAGGTCTGGGTTTTGTTGATATGACAGTATCAATCAATCTAATTAGATCTTTTTGCATAATCACATAAAACTTGCACAGAAAGTGCAGCCAGCCCAGGAGACAGCTGAAAACAACCAGGGTCAAGTGGAAAAAGGAAACTTTTGATTTACAGCTTTTTTCTTTTCCAAGACTGCTCAGTTCTGATGGAAAAACCTTGCACAAGCTGCAAAACCTGAGTGCCTGGAGTCTTGATCTGAAAGAAGGGAGAACAAAAAGTACCTTTTATGAATGAAAATAGGAAGACAAGTCCTGAAAACCCAAAAAGCTTCCCTGTGCTCCCGTGGAAGGACCCAGCTGAATGTTTTCCTGCAACATACTGAATATTGAAAAATGCTAATTTAATTAAGATTTGTAGCCCAATGTTTCAAATTCATTAGAGAAAATCAAGGATAGGTTCTTGGATGGCACCAGGGAGCTTGTTTTGGGTTTTGTTTCACCTTTTGTTCTCAATGCATGTTGAGCTGTCTCTTTGTGCGTGGCCAGGGAGCTGCTTGGTTCACACCAGGAGATGCTCAGGGGTACCAGATGGGCACAGGTTTGCCCTTCATGGGAAAAACTATTTTCCCTGAGCAGGAAGAGAGGTTCACCTGCTTTGCTCCCCCTCAGTCTAGTGGTCACTCCTCCTGGTCTCTGCAGCCCTAGACCATTCCATAGGTGTGAATGTGTACACCCTTCAGGGACTATACTGGAAGAATAAGCACCGGAAGACTTAGCATCAAGTCCACCTGGTGCTCCTGTTGGTCTGTGACTCAGATTTTGCTGGGGAATACCAGGTGAATCTGTGCTAGGCTGAGGCTTGTGAGCTGCATCTCAGCAGCCTGTTCCCTGGACACCACCACTGTCCTCAGCTTTGGCCCACGCCTGTGGACACCATGGATGCCCGCAGTGCTGAGTGATGCTG
>VZRW01002869.1:4496-19515 GCA_013398125.1 Aegotheles bennettii
GCTCCCGTGAAATTGTGCCCTCCTGAAGTGTATTTTTAGAGAAGTTTGAGTTCAGGCGTCACGACTGGGGCGGAGGGGAGGGGGGGGGTTGCTGCGGGAGAGGCAGGCGCTGAGAAAGGAGGGTTTTTTTCCCCCTTTTCATGAAGCTCTCGCACTGCCATTTTACCGAGGCGGGCAGGGAGGGGGAGCCGAGCGGCAGACAGCGCTGGCGAGGAAGTTTCTCACGGCAACTGCGGGCTGGATCTGGAACGGAGCCTTTTGTTCCTCGGCAAGTTGAGCAGGAGAGAGTTGGAGTCTGCTGAAGAGATGGGAAAAAAAAAATAATAATAAAAACCAGCGGAGAAATAAAATGGAGTGAAGTAGGGAGAGAGATGGGGCTGAGCTGAGAGCACCGAGCTCGGGTGCTCGGCTGCAGCACCGCGGTTATTTAAAGTTGGTGCGGTAGCCCCGGGCTGAAATCCCTCGTTATATGCCTGGGAATGAGTGAGAGACCCAAGGGCAGGCATTGCTGTGCAGGAAGTGGAATTTTCCGAGGGGTTCAACATCCTTCGGTGCTCTTCTTGCCAAGGTTTTCTCGCTCGAGGAAGGGTGCCTCCTAGAGACACGGGGGGAAAGGCCTTGGCGAGGAGGCGAGCTCGGGGTCTGCTGAAAATAAATATTGAAAGGTGGGGGACACCTCCCCTTAAAAATTACAGGGGGGTCTGAAGCCCCGCTGTGACTTTGGGTCCCTTTCTCTCTGTTTCCCTTTCCCTTCTCTCTGTTTCCCTCTCTCCAGAAAGTGTTTAACCCCCCTGCATTACGGCCATGAGCTCTGAATGGGGTGAAGACGACCCAAAAAAAGCCCCCTCCCCCGATTTAACGCGTACACACTTCCCCGGTCTATCCTATATCCATGTAAACAATTGGGTTTGTCTCCCAGTACACACTGACTGCTCACCCCCAAACTACACGTGCTCTTCGCATGTGGCCAGCCCCAGAGTGCCAAACCCTATAAACTTGTCCGAATTAACCCTCAAATTGCTGATGAAGCTTTAAAACAGCCTCCTTGCGAAAGCTGGAGAGCAACTTTAATCCCCTCGTTATTTGCACGCTCGGTGGTGGAGTCGAAAAGCGAAGCTGATGGCCAGAGCTGGGGTTTGGTGTTTTTTTTTTTTCCCGTATAAGTTTGATTTTTTAGTGTCCTGAAAATACCGCTTGATTAAAAATGTTAATCACCCTCTGGGCTCTCAGGGCAGGCAGGGGAAGCGCCTTTGCCCTGTGCCAGGGAGTCGAGGCAGTGACAGCAGCTCGACGTGGGAAATCCCGGTTTGGGGTTTAAACGTGATTTTCCTCTCCGGCCATGAGAGCCTGGGGGGGAGGGGGGTGGGGGGGGGAGAAAATAATTAAAAACCAAAACCCAAGCTCTTTTGATGGTGCTCAGAAGCGTCCTCTGTGGCTGCTGGGGGAGTGAATGAAGTTCAGCAGCCCCTGAGCTGAGCGCTGGGCAGATGCGGCTTCGGGGTCGGGAAAATCAAAAAGCATCAAAAATGGGAAGGGGGGGGACACCCACCAGGGAAGCGCAATTGGCTGAAAAGCGTTACTGGGGGCTTTGTGGCTCGGAGTCCCACCCCGGCCATCGGAACTGGCTCTGAAGCGGCTGCTGTAGCGTGTGGCCGAGCACAATGCTCCTCGGCGGGGTGCGCAATTACCGAGTCATCTGCGCCGTCTCCAGGTGCCGGGCACATCCAGCGCAGGATTTTCAAAGGTGCCCGACACGCTGAGCTCTCAAAATTCCCCCCCCCCCGGAGCGGCGGGGGCTGCCAGGAGGAGCCCCCCGGGAGCGGCGCCTGACCCGGCCCGGGCTTCACCGAGCTGAGCGGCGGCCCCGGTCCGGTTCGGGAAGCAGGGAGGGGATGGCTGGAGCGCAGGGACCATCAGCAGCCACGGCGGGGTCGCCACGATTGCATCTGCATGACTTTCTGCTGGAGTATTTAATAAACCCGCCTGGCCACCGGGGACCTCTGAAAGGCCTGTAAAAGTTTAATAGGGAGCTGTCATGAGGCATCACACCGGAATTTCGGTCCATCGCATTTTTTTATGGTGCCATTAACTTTTACATATTTGTGAGTAATTAACAGCGTGGCTGTTAAGATTTAAAGCCGACCCCCCCCCTCACCTTTCCTTTTCCAAACCCAGTTCACCCCTGACACGACACAGAAGTGAGGTGGAAGGTACAAGCACCACGCTTTACCCTTAGATGCAGGAAAACATCTTAAACCCTACATATTAATGACCACGTCCTTTAAAATATATATGATTTTGCTACAGTTAGTTTCGGTTGTCCTGTGTCCCCCCCCTTCCCAACTTTGTTTTACTAAAGCAGGGAAGCACACACAGAAACCTTGCCTGCAGTAGATGCTTGCTTTTTTTTTTTTAAACGGAGCCCAGATGCTGGTCAGGATTAAGGTTACACCAAACACATTCTACATTGCCATTTTCCAAACAGAATGAAGCAGACGGAAAAGATGGAAGAGGATAAAGCAGGAATGGAGCACAGCTGAAAACTGCAAGCCCTGCACTAAACGCTGGGATGCCAGGAAGAAACGAAGCGTATCAACCCCATGCATTGCCTCCCTCACCTTGAAAATCAGGGGGTTTAATTAATCGGCTGTCAGAATTTGTGCTTTAAACCTCACGTTTAAAACAGGAAAAGAAAATTCAGCTGCTGGCTGTAGTCTCCTTAGGGCTCAGTCCTAGAAGATGCAAAAGCCACTGGCCTCAAGCCATCAGAGTACTTAAGTAGATGCGTAATTTTAAACATCAGCAGTCCCGGTGACTTTAAGCATACACTCCCCTAAAGTTAACCATGTACTCAGCACTTTGCAGGATCCACCCATAATACCCATACCAGCTCCTAGCTCAAGAAAATGAGTATCCATACCCCCGAGAAAACAAAGGAAATCTTCTTTTGAAAAGGGCCAAAGATTTTTTTGACCCCCCCAAAGACACCGGTTCATGAGCACTGGGAGCTCAGACCACAGGAGGATAAAATCTCTAGGGCAAGTTAGCTGAATCTATGCTTATTTGTAAAATACCACCATTTGGTGAATTCTTTCTAGTATTTTATGTGAAATTCTACGATGGCTTAGTTCATTCAGCACCGTGACTCAATCACACCATGAGCTTTGGAAACCTCCTGCAAAAATCGATTTTAAGAGCTTTTTGGTGCTGTTATAAAGGCACACACACAATACAGAGAAAGAAGACACAAAATATTAAATATTCATGCTATGGGGAGAACACTTTGTAATGCCCCTTCATTTCAGATGTACAAAGGCAGGCACAAATAACTGATAGGAAAATTAATAAAACAATTGCAATATTCCACATAAACAAGGTGCTGACCAGCTTCAAAACCTTTGCTCGTGAAAGAGCCGGGTGGGAATTCTGCTTATCCACCTTTCAACAATCATCTGTAAACGTGCATTTCAAAATCTTAATTCTGTAATCTAACCCACATGGGGAGCTTCAGGACTTCACCGAGCTCTGCGTGTGGGAATGTGGCTGATTTTCTGCTTTTAAGGCTTCCATCCTCTATCCTTGCTCAGATGTACGTGGCCTAAAAGGAAGATTCCCAACTTCACGAGGACGTAACTCAGTGACATTTACTTGGACTAGCAAATCCAGACCAGCTTCACTGGAACTTTTGGAATTCAGTATTGGAACTGTGAAACAAGCACATTTTTATCTATTTTCTATAGAATCAAACCTTAACGATATCGCTTCTTTATAAAGGCTGATACGATCACACTCGCCTTCAGTAAAACAAAGGCTTCGGTTAGAACCAGTCACTTTGTACAACAGAATCCTGAGACATACTGCAGAAACATAACACCCCCATCATTTCTAAAAATTAATAAAAATAATGAGTATATCCAGCAAAAAAGCCAAACCATTCAAGAGTTGTTGTTGCTTACATTCCTCCTCTCTTCATAATTAGGTACTCGAGCGGAACGTGCGCAGAAAGGTTCACGTTCATTATGTGTATTGGTAAGGAGTGTAACTACTTACATCATGAAACAAAGTATTTCAAAGCACTAATTTTTTCCTACCTTCAGGAAACATAGTTAATGACTGCAGTTTTCCAGTGGCCTGGGTTCATGTAATCACAGGGAGCACTGCAGCTTTCCCCAACCCACCACATTCACTGCCTTCCTATTGTTTTACTTATTTTGTCTATTCTCAGGCTGTATTTTCTCATGGATTACCTTACACACATGTGTAGAGCAACCAGCACACTTCACTTTCTGTTTAAACCCGGGAATGACAGCAGTAAATAATGCTGAAGCAGCACAAGGGACATAACTCCTGGATGTCAGTGATCAGTGTTGCCAAGGGCTGTAATGATCCACTGGTAGTTATCAACAGTTGCACAGGATAATGGAGTCCTGGGTTCAGCTATCATTAGTAAAAAGCTTCTCATTATTATTTTTTTAAAGGATTTGCAATACTTCAAATTTTATGACCTTTTCCTGTATCAATAGCATCTTTCTTTAAAAATAATAAAAACCAAAACCACTAACAAACAAATCCAAACCAAAACATGAAGCACTGCAGTTAAGTTGTGATGCAAACAAGTGAATTTCTTTTCCTACCACCTCTACGGGTACAAAAATCATCTAGAATTGACATCCTGGTATGAGGAGAAAGAAAAGAAACCAACCCAAATCAAGCCAGAGTTGGAAAATAATGTCCAGACAACTAGAGACTAATTAGCCAGACCTCAGTGAGATGTAAAACTTAAGTTATTTTTGCCCTGGAGGGGGAAAAGATGTAGAGGAAAATAAACAGATGAAATGCAACCTAAGGTTGCAAAGGTTTAACAAAGGCAATCATGCCAGACAAACCTGATGTCTTTCTTTGATAAGAAAACAGATTTTTTTTCTTGGTGAAGGAAAACACAGTTGATCTCACCCCACCTAACGTTCAGTGAAGCATTTGGTCTGGTGCCACGTGTGAAAATACAAGTTAAACTGGAAAATGTGAAGATTTGTGCAAGAAGTGTTTTGTGGGCAAAAATGGCTAAAAACCTCCATGCTGAACTGTGTTGAAATGGAAACTTTTGGGCTAGAAAGCGAGTGCTCTGAAAGCTTCTCCAGCATTGGTCTCAGAGCTATTTACTGCTTTTAAGTGATATGAGCAGGAGAAATTGAAAGAGTGTTAGTATAGCTAGTGACTGCCAAAATCAAAAGGCATCAATAGAAGACTGGCATATCCTCAATGAAGAACTGGATGAAGCTCCAGAAGAGCACAGAAATCCCAAGGAATGGACTGGTGGAATGCAGTAATAAGATTAATGCAAAGCACAAGGCGATTCACACAGCGACTAACAGCCAAAACTCCTGTAAACTGAGAGCTCATCACAGCTCACAGGGAAGGACGAAGACCCAGAAGCAATATTTAGTCACAGAGGTGACTAAGCATCACAAAAATGAAGAGGATAAATGTGAGCTAAAGAGCAGGTGAGGCACATCCAGATGTTCTCTTGCAGAATTCCGGGTGCGGTTTATGGTCAAGAATGATACTTAAGAATTGGAGTACTCATAGAAGAGGCTTCCTGGGGTGGTTATAAGAGCAAATAATCTATCATGAGGAAAGTTTAAAGTTTTGTTTCTGTTAACTCCACCAAAAGAAAGGCTGAGATAAGTTAGGGGTAGTCTGTATATATAAGGTTATGGCTTCAACACAGGTATTTAAAGCAAAGGGTTACATTGGCACTAAATATATGTATAAAGGCCTGAGTAGGGATGTTAGGAGACACAGGCCAGTGTTAGGAAAGTCCAGAGGGTATAACCAGTACCAGCAGTCCCCCTTGAAAGCTCACCCGCAACCTGGTGGATGCTTAATGAAGAAGATACCTACAATTAGTCTACTGGGGTAAACTGGGAATGTGCTTATTGTCACTGTGGAGCATCCAGATACAGGGAGAACTTTGACAGCTTCATCATTCATTTCCCTGCTTTGCCTCAATGAAATGAGAGGAAAATCTCTTGGCAATGTTGTGAAGATACATTTACAGTGGTTAGAAAGTATTCAGATACTACAGTGAAAAGCAACACAAAAATCCATGGCAATTAGTAATTTGGTATTTACTGCAGCACTTGAATTATATGCAATAAATAAAATATGTAAGCAAACATCAAATAACAAGGACAAGAGGAAAATCTAAAAAAAATGTTCATTGAATGAGACAGGGCTGAAGAAGGCAGGTTATATGATTTGATTTATAATTAGAGGCTGCATCACGACGCGAGGAGCTGGATTAAGATGAGCAAAAGGCAAAGAACCATGCACAGGAAAACTGAACGCACTGCTCAGCTCCCTGTTAAATTCATCCGGGTCACAAGAGCGTAAAGAAGCATGAAATACAGAGTGAATAATATGTCGGCTGACCCAGCCCTGGAGTACGCACAAGCTCAGCAAATTCTCTGTGTCAGACAGTGCTTGGAGAACTGAGCAACGACCCTTGTTGTAGTCAAACCTCCACACGCTGTCACCTCAGCACTGCCATGGTCCTCTGGCTCTGCAGAGGACTGTTGAGAGAACAAGAACAAGCTTTTCTAAGAGTAAAGCCTTCCAAAAAGCCAGAGCACTGCACCTCCCCAGAAGACCATAAAAGGCTCACACTGCATTTCCAGTCCAGCTTTTTGTTTCCATCATAACCAACATCACCAGGAACATGTGTCACCCATCTCTGTCCATCTCGGGTCTCTTCATCTCTCCAGACAAACCATACCTGCTTTAGCAATACTTCAGCAAAGGAACCACCTCTGCCCTCCTTGGGATCTCCTGTTTTTAACTGTTTGACCACTGGAGATGTTTTTCATTATTTCCAACACACGGTGTTCCACACTGTTGAAGACTCCTTCCTTGTACCTGCCACCTCTTCCTGTTTTTATGAACAATAACAGACAGGGCATGGAGCCAACAAACATCTTCAGGTTTGGGACTTTTTTCCTCCCCCTTTTTTTTTTTCTTTCTACTTCTGTCACTGTTCTGACCAGATAACTGCCTGAAAGACCAAGAGGACACCCCACATCCATAAATTGTACCTTCATGCCATCGATATTTTGGACAAAACCAGAATCCTGTAACTTCTCTGTTGTTGTTTTCTTTCTTCAAATGCTTTTCAGATTTAACTTTGGTTCATCTCAGCTCTAGCAACTATATCCGTTATTTTTTAAAGGAAACATTAACAAAGTTATTCTGCTCATCTTGTGAAGAGCAGGAGGGTGAAAAGGTTTAGCAGGACAATGACAATCCAAGACTAATGTAGGATAACAACGTTCTTTCCCATTTGCAAGCAAACACTCATATTCTGGCTCATATTAAAACTTTTATGAAATTAATGCTGAGTAAATAATAAGACAAAACATATAATTTCCACCCACTATTCAAAATTAACATTATCTCACAATTCTTATTCCATTGGTGGGCTGACCCACTTGGAGTCCACACGAACCAAGGAACTTTTGCCAAGGAAAACCACCTCAGCTCTTTCCCCCCCCCCGCCCTTGTTTTCAGGCTGACATTTCCAGTAGAGTGCTTTTTGTAACCAAGGATCAAGACACGAGCATGCACAAGGAGGGGAGTGACTGGCTGGGCAGTGGTTATAATGGATCACAAACTGAATTTGAGTCAACGCAATGAAGATAATAGATCACAGAAATACTTAATAAGGCCGCTTTATGTAGGACACCCGTGACAATTATCTTTGCTCAACTCAGTGTTGGTGAAATCTCAGCTGGAATATTGTATCCGTTTTCAATATCACATAAAAAAATAAAACCAGATATAAACCAACTGGAAAGAGCACAAAGAGAGCAACAAGAATGCTGGGAGGCTGAGGAAATCTAGGAATGAATTGAAATGCTGGATTTGCTTAATAGAAAAAAAAAAAGGAAATAAAAAGGAGAGAGCTCATGTGAGAATTGAGAGGGGACAAAATACCAATAGTCCACTTTGTTGCAGTAAAGGTCAGCAATCAAATGTTCATGTCCACTGAAAGCAGAATAGGCGATAGGCTTAATTCACAGTAAGGTTTGGGAGAGTAGCAAAAGTGACGTTTAACCAGTGAAAACACATGGGATGTTATAGAATGCCCCGCATTTCAGGTTGTTTTAAGGACAGGATACACATGGGATACGCATAAGCATCTCTCTCTCCTCTCAGTCGGGATGGCACTTCCTGATGTCTCTATGACAGCTATATTTGTTATTACAGCAAATACATTCATTATTATAGCAAATATCCTTGCTTCTATGCACCTTCCAGTGTCTTCCCCTGCCTCTTACAGATGTTGTACCAACCAGGGCAAACTCATTTCTAATGAGTATGCTCTGAAGAAGTTTCACAATACCATTCTACATTCATCCGACATCCATTCTGTGGTAAATCACTTACACTGATGAGCAAGGCCATGTACAACCATTAAGAAGTTGTTCCCTGTGTTCATAAATTCTTTCTCCTGGCTCGACAGCCCATGTTTATTCCTTGAACTCTGATTCACGGACTATACCTGGGAAAAGCTCTTGGTAATTTCTTAGATGTTGCCAAGCTCTATGACACAGATCAGCACCTTCTCCAGATAGATACATTAAAAAAAAATCCCGTGACAATATCCCTGACACAAAACTGGCTGGTTTTCAGTTGGAAGTAATCAGAAATGATGTTTTCCCACAGATGGCAACGGGCTTCTGCACGTTAAGGGAAGCCTTTGGTTTCTATTCTGCCTCTGCAGCCGAGATCTGCCCAGGTTTCTAGGAAAGCAATTTTGTCATCCTGATGTTTGGCTGCCGCTCCTGGCCATCCCAGTTCTGCACCAGTTCCCTCTGCTATCAGCCCTGCTAGCTGCCTACACCCAGAAAGAGTACAGCATTGAGTAAACTGCTCCAGATAAATCCCGTACAGAAGTAGCAGGTTGATTACATCTTGCTGCTTCTCTTTGTGCTTTTTTTCCCTTATCAAAGTAGTAAAGTGCTACGAAGCTGCAGAACCAAATCGTCCCACCTGTGCAACCTCGCAGGAACATGCATTGTCATGGATTTACCAGGTTCTTCTTTATGCAACCTTGCAGCATTTTGAAAAAGGAGTTGCACAGGCAAAAATCAGTGGATGCCAGGAGAAAAGGAATAGTAATTTATCACGTTGATCCACAGAATTCCCAAATTCCTGAGAAGTCTCTATCAGCGCCCTGTGAAAGAAAACCATCCAGCTGAGCAGCAGAACACAGCTCCATGGGATAACTGCCTAGAATATTCTGAGAGGTAAATTAATAGAAGAAAGAACCGTGCACCCGATTAACAGTGAGAATACCTTAAATCAGCATAACAAAGTGGGGTGAGTGTACTTGTGCTCAATATAGTTAAATAGCTGTAATTAGATCAAACAAACCAGGCTGATGTACCATCCCTTTGTAGGCATGGCCTTAGAAGGTAGGTCAGGAGCTAAGTTCAGTAGAACAGTTTTAGTACTGCAGCTTTTATCTAACAAGGCACAGCCACACTCTCTACGAAGTAGTATTTACTTTCAAGTGAATTGCTGAATTCCAAGGAAAAAAAGTTTCTAGAGAAGATAGCATTCTTTAATAATAACCTTTACTTATGTCAGTAATCAAACTCTCCTGGTTGATTTGATAATGTACCTTTTGGATAAACGATGTGCAAAATTTTGCTGGCAAATTAATTTGTGTCAAGGCTTTTGGAGGTCTTGATTGAGTTATTCCCTCACCAGTTAAGGTGCCTACACAGAAGGGGTGAATTCTAATTTGCTTTGTTCTTTCAGGACCTTTTAATTAAATTTTACGAAAATAATGTAGAACAAGGTTGCATGAAATATGGTTACTAAATTTCAGAGATGAGCAAAACATAAGGTAGCAGATGGTGCGAAGAGGATACATGTGAAGAAATGTAAATAGAAGGGAGCCTCACAAAATCAGAAACGTAAGGCAGAACTGAAAGCGCACGCAAGACCCCTGGGAGAGCAGAGGAGATGAAGCAACCCCAGAGCTGAAAGATATCAGACTTTCCTTACTCAGACATGACAAAACACCAAGGGGAAGCTTTAATCTGTTAGACTGAAAGACTCATCGTAACTAGGGGAGTTGAGACTGTTGTGAAGGGTCCTTAAAGTAAATATGAAGGGGTGGAGGAAACAAGGACAGAGTTTGTGGTGCCAGTGGATATATTCATCACTCTCTGAATCCAAAAGAACCCCCTCAACCCTCAGCTATTTCAGAATTGCAATCAAAAAGTAACAGAGACATTTTAAAAGAGATAATAGCAGAAAATAACCTTGTTTTGAATCATTTAAATTAGGCAAAAGACCAAACAAAAAGCGCCTTGGTACCTGGTCAGAAGAGTTCAGATCATCAGGAACAGCCACAGTGTCACTGTGGGGTTAGGAAGAGATGGAGCTTGAGCTTTAGCATCGTTCAGGACAGAACCTGCACTCCATGTCAGGCGAATTCTTGTGGCTGCACAGATTGCTGCCTGGTAGCCCCGTCCTCTGTGATAATGCCTGATAAATCAGCGAGTAGACTATGACAGATCTGCAGATCATAGCAGAGGCTGAGTGAAGACCGAGAAGGTCTCCCTAATCCTCTGATAAGCAAGTTATCAATAACAGACCAATACTATTAAGTGGAAGCCATCAAATGCTACTTCGATGTACTTAAGGGTGAAGGGAAGCACACTTGAGAAGAGGACTGCAATTCAGCTGAACGGTTGGAGAACAGTAACTATTCTAAACATTTATACTTCAAATAGTTCTTAGAAATTAGGGGAAAAAGAAAAGCAGTTGCTTCCTCTTTCCCTGCAGGATCTGCTCTAGCCAGAGACAGGCCTGTGAAATACATCACTAATTTATGAAGTTAGAATTAATCCAGATCAATATTCTGCCAAATATGGGAGGCAGTGGGGAGGAGAAACTAGTGACCTGGTGTTACACAGGCACCTGGCACCTACCTTCAACCATTTTCTTTGTTTATTTGCACCAAAAACATTGGCACCCTGAAGATGTCTTTACATGCTTCCATCTCCAACAGAAAAGCCAGAAACTGCAACGAGAGGGATGCTGGAATAGAGACAGGGAAGGGTGCGGAGCTCGGTGGATGAGTCTCAGGAACTGCAAAGAGGAATGGCTGGGCCACAGATTTTCTTAACGTCTGTTTACTATCACCAAAGGTTAAACTCAGTTAAGAAAACCTGGGAAGCTGAAGAGCTGCTGCTTTCTGAAGTGGCCCTTCCACACAGCTGCAGAGAACGCTGCGTTGGCGTCAGGAAGCAGCGTGCCTCATCCTGCGAACCGCGAGAGCACACCGAGAAGACACCAGACTGCCCACCACCCAGTGAAAAATACTGAGTTCTGAGCATCAGGAACAGCGTAACAGAGAGAAAATGGCAACACTGTACACTAACAACAGCATCAAAGCATGGGATGTCCATCTGAATGCCCAACGTGTTGCTGAGTGCACTGAAGTCATCCTCATGGTGCCCCCTCCATCACCAAGCTCGGTGACTGGTGGTTCTCTCCGCTTGCCTCATGCCAAGCACATCTCCATGGCAGAGCACCACCAAGTTCATTGAGTCTAAATCACGACTCTTCTCGTTTTGTATCTTCTTCAGCCCCAAGTTCAACTTGTCTAGGTGATTTATGAGGTGAGCTCGGGCTACGCAAGGCTCCTCTCCTTCTGAATGAAGGAACAACTCAGATAAGGAACAAATCTCTTCAGAGTTAATAGAAGAAACTGGACTTAACTGCATCTACTGAGGTATTTATTATACATCTAGGCCAGATGAAGCCTAACACTTTTAATACACATAAAACTGCAGATATCTGCTAGGAAAAGCAGAAAACAAACAGAACAGATTCACAAGTTTCTTAATAATTTAAATTAAGCCACTGAAGTAACAAAAAACCAAGAGTTGCTGGCAAGAGCAACAGATATCTATCAACTCCAGCTTGCTGCTTATAGCAACCCACAGGGACTGGAAAGCAGTTGGCTCCACGTCCCCTCAGATACCCTCAGGCTGAGGGACTGCTGAACTGCAATCGATGTGAACAAGTAACCCCCAGCAGGCACAGCATCACTTTTGTGGCTGTTGATTTCATAAATTGTCTCGAGGTTCTTTGTCATGAAAGACATTGTATATAGTTACAGAAAAGAAAAAAAAAAAGACTCATGGGCCTGCTCCTGGGAGAAACTCACGTTCTTTGGTGACTCAGCAGTTCTAGGGGATCATCAGCACTTTGGAGATGGAAGCCCAGTGCTCAGAGATAATTTGCAAGAAATAAATCTCTGTGGTATAAATTCAACTTCGCAGTTTGGAAAAGACCAGGCGCAGAATTCTTAGAATGAAATCGCAGAATTAAAAATTTTAAGCATAAAACCCATTATTAAGTCATCCAAGCCCACTTACAATTATTGATGGTAAATCCATCTACTCCAGATAGGAAGAGGTCACCCTCTCCTTTTTCCAGGGCAAGGCTATGAATAATTCGAGTGATTAAAGCTCAAAGCAGGTGTGAAAATGGAAAAGATCAGGAAAGCACCTGGGAAAGAAACCACACTCACATGAAGATACTTAGCTTTCAAAAGGCACCCTCTGCTCCCCCGTGTCCATACAGCCACAAAACACAGATGAGTTTGTACATTTTTTTTGCCAAAAGAGTTGTCACTTGTAAAGGCACACTGAAATCTTATTTTTACTTTTTAGGTCTTCCTTCTTCCATCGGAGATGACCTAAATTTTGAGCTGAAGCATTCACAGGATCCTTGCTTGGAATAGAAAACAACAGCAAAAGCATCAGGCTGCAAAAGAGGCAAAATAATAGGAGGGAAAATTACAGCGAAGACCTCCCTGAATACCAGGAGGTCACAAACACTGCAGAAATAGATGCTGAAGTAGTACTATCCAGAGACAGTGGACACAAAGCGATTGCATTTACAGCAACCTAGCAGGAGACAGGTGGGCAGGATGTGAATCTGAGCAGCTCTGTGAATACCCAACAGTTCTCACCATCTCCCCTCCAAGATATAGCTGTATTCTTTGCTCAAAAAATGTCAGAGACACCAAGATCCAAGAGTCTCCTGTTACTAAAAAATAAAAGTTGAAATCTTACTAGGAAAGTATTCAAATGGAATTAAACAGTGACAGGATAGAGGCTATACTCTATATGCTAAAGAGAAAAAATGTATAGAAAACACATAAAGAGGTAATCAGCAGCATAGATCACTGAACATTCATACAGCTCATTATTAAAAAAAACAACGTACTTGCAGGTATATTTATTTTGTTTTATTTTATCATCTTCGCCAGTCAACAGAAACTGAGATTATAATCTGTGCCTTTTTAAAATTCCATTCAACAGATGTTCGTAAACAGACTTGAGCCAAATTTCAGCCCCCAGAAGGATACTCAGCCAGAGAACTTTTACAAATGGATGATAAAGTCCCGCTTTTCCCCTCGCAATGATTGCTTGTCTGAGACATCAAATCCTCTCTTAGCCTCATTACAAGTTCCCACCAGCATAAAATGTATTTTTCATTTCCATTTCCTATAGTACTGTTTTCCAGAAATGGCACCAGCGTTCCCAGCACAACTCCACTCTTTTTTCAAGTAATCTCCTCAATGTGAGTGCAAATATGAAGATAAAAGATAAAAAAAAAATCCAAGCGGTGCTAATAAATATTTACTTAATGTAAGGAAAAAGGAATTAAACAATCAAGTATGAAAATAACAGAAAAAAACCCCAAAAAGCTGTTTGGAAGGACAAAGCTTTAAGAGGCTCAGTCCTTTTTGCAAGAATTAAGGCTCAATAGCTCCTTTTGGGATGCAGTGAGATGACTTCTTTAAAAGTATGGTCTAGAAATACCCCCAAATCACAGAAATAAGTCACTTGAGGATTTCAGATGTGATACAGAACTAAGGAATATCAGGACATATAAAGAAAATGGTGGAATGAAAAGTGTTGCACTTATTGGCTATGTTAAAAAGGGAAGGGGGGGGTGAAGTGAAAGGTTTTATTTTTACTTAATTACTCTCAGGGTTCACTGGGGACTCCTTCCAAAGCGTATTTTATATTTGGACCTAAATGCAAGCAGGATTCTGCCTTGATCTTATTCCTTATGACAATACGTTTCTTAAATTAGAAGTCCCACAACTAGAATGTTGACACCACTTCAAATGTTCCTCCAGCACCTGAGAGCCTCTTACGTGTTACTGATCTATTAATCTGGGAAGCAGTTGGCATAGGGGGGAAATGTTTAAAAATTAAAAAAAAAATAATCCAGAAAATAATACTTGCTAGGCTTGCAGCATCTTTCATCTAAGGATTTCAACATGGTTTGAAATATGAAGTCTCAAAACACTTTAAAAAAGCCAAAACCCACCCGACTTTATGGTATTTTGAGAATGATAATGCATTAATTGAGTGAGCATCCACCTGAGATGCGATTACAAGAGTCTCCTACTGCAGCATTTCACTCCTATTCAATCCACCTTCTGGTTACAGCTTACAAGTTTGTGGTATGTAGAAGGAACAGCAGAGCTGGTTAAAGATTTTCTCTTGCTTCACATACTCTGCAAGCTTCTCATTAACTCATACATGACTTTAATCAGTGCTGAAGCACACGCTTCCTTCAGCATGCATCAGGACTGCTCTGGAAAAATAAAAGCCTCACTCAATAAAATATTATAACCATGAATTAGTAAAGAGAAAGGTAACCTTTTTTCTAAAGTGACTGCTGATTTTCCCGTATAAAGGGTTAAACCGACCTTCACTGATCCAGAAGAGGTAATAAAATAGAACTTTAAGGACAAAAATGGAGCACTACTTCAAGGGATGATTATGAAGAGCTACATTCAAGATGATAGAAGACAAAACCTTATTCTCCGAGCACAGATGCTTCTAAAACAAGAGATCACACGTTTTAAAAAGCACAGCACCAACCCCTTATAATGAATAAGCAAAACGAGGGG
>VZRW01002869.1:25508-74079 GCA_013398125.1 Aegotheles bennettii
GGTGGGTGGGTTTGTGTGCATTGGAGATTGCAACAAAGCAGAGAAAAGCCTTGTCTGGGAAGAAACGGAGATAAAATCATGGCTTTAGGCTGTGAGCAGTTATTGCCTCCCTGCAGACTATGAGGATCCTGAGCACCTGCTCAGGCCCAGTCCTGAGCAGGTTACAGCCAAGGAAAGAAAAGTTTCAGGCTTCTCAGAGTTGAGAAGTTAAAGATAAGTGTCCTTGCTGTAAATGCGAGGTAAATTATTCATTCCCTCTCCCCTCTCCCCTTCCCTCCCCCTAGTTCAGTTTTTCTTTTCATGCTTTAATCGTTTTGACACCAAGCTGTACAAAAGTAATTTAAAATTAACATGACTGACACTTGGTAGATAGCAGGACCCAGCACAGGGCTCCACCTTCTACTTGGGACTGCGGAGAGGGGCTCTGGATTGGCTGCAGGTCCTCAGGCAGCTGATGGCGACCAAGGGAAAACATGGCAAACAATTAATTTGTTAATTTGGTTTTCTGTTTAATTTGAAAGCAGAAAATTGTCAGGCACTCATCAGCCCACGAGCAAGGCTGAGCAGACTTAGAGCAGCGCTGCGCTCTCGACAGCAAAGAGAGGACACATTTGATCAGCCAGCGAAGCAATTTCTTCTGCTGGTACCCATGGCATTTAATGGGCTTGATGAGGTCTTTTGGCACTGGAGTCCTGCAGCGTTGGGTTTTGTGTCACCTCTCCTCATCCCGGTGCACTTTGTGGGTGTGATGACAGCCTCTTTCACTGGGAAAGGAGGTAAAGTGTGGCAAGACAGAATCACAGAATCACAGAATTCTAGGGTTGGAAGGGACCTCGAAGGATCATCCAGTCCAACCCCCCTGCCAGAGCAGGGTCACCTAGAGTCCATCACACAGGAACGCGTCCAGGCAGGGTTTGAATGTCTCCAGTGAAGGAGACTCCACAACCTCTCTGGGCAGCCTGGTCCAGTGCTCTGTCACTCGCACAGTGAAAAAGTTTTTCATGATATTCACATGGAACCTCCTATGCTCCAGTTTGCATCCATTTGCATCCATTGCATCCATTGCATCCATTGCATCCAAGACAGCTGTGGAAGGTGGCACCTTGAGCGCAGAACACCCCGTAGCCCCTCATTAACCTGGTATCTCCAATGCCTCAGTCAGCCGGGATTCTTACAGGGGTAACTCCTGTGCACGATAAATGATGGCGAGGCATAACAAACCTACATCAGGACTGACATCCTTTGATGGAGAAAAAATTGCTCTAATTTGATTTCCTCCCTTCAGCTATGAAGGAGAGTGTGTAATTCCAGATCTACGTGGAACGGGCCCTTTACGCTCAGTTTTGGGCCTATTTTTGATGCAATAAATGAAGTCGTATCTATTTATTTCACGTTTCCAATTCAGGATTTCACTAGTGCCTCATCAGAGCCCCACTTATTGGGGCTGAGAAACCACCACAGCCCTAAATTCCATCTCCTGCATTTGCCAAGGATTTGCTGTCGTGCGTGCGAAGTTGCGAACACATTAAATCAATTAGTTGGTTACCAGCAGAGGGAGCGTGGGTCAGGGCTGGGTTCAGCGGGGAGTCAGTAGGCTAAAAATGGGACTGTGTCCCAAGGCAGCGTCGTGGTGCTGGAAGGAAGGCTCTTGCAGCATCAGCACCATTTGTTTCCTCAATCCAAATGAGCTGAGAGATAGGATCTCGTTTGCAAAGCTGGGACCTTGCGTGGCCTCCCTGATCCACAGATCTCCTCTCCCCCCTCCCGAATGATGCTCTCTGTGTGTCAGAGTCACTAGATGGTACTGTTGCTGTTTAATATTGACGCCTCCGTGGGCTGGCTATTTGGGAAACACATTTCTGCTGCGAGCTGGGGAAGGGCAGTGTAATTTGTCAGGGAGACGCGAGCGAGGAGCCAGGGAGAAGAAGTAGGTCAGATCTGGTTCCTGGGATTCGGCTGTCGGAGGGGGAGTGGAGGGATGGCAAAGATTCCATCTGTGTTGGTTTGCTTCCAGGGGACAGGGTCAGGCCCTCATGTAAACCTCGTGAAACCCAGGTCTTGGTCAAACCTTGCTCAGCTGCTGGGGGTGGCTTGGGCTCAAGAGAAAGGATGAGCCGTCTGTGACCACAATTGGTGGAAGTTGTGCTGGTTACTGACCTTGGTGCACATGGAATCAGGCTCCTGGCAGGAGGAAACGCCGACTCGGGTGGCAAATCTTGACCTCCATGGCACACTGAAAGCCAAGCCGAGGTGAGCAACTGGTGGCACAAATTCTGTCACTGCTCAGAACCCCCCCCCGAGCTTTCAAATGGCACCACTGCCCGGGTCCCATCCCCGCTAGGAGGTCACCAACCTCTCCATCGCAGATGGTAACAAACAGGTTATTGTGCTCTGCTCCACAAACAAGCCCCAGCCCTCCCAGCCGCGGGAGAGAATCCTTCCCCGTGCAGGCTGGGTGTGTGCATCTCTCCACTCTTCCCAAAATCCACCTCCAAAATTCCAAATGTCAGCCCGTTGCCCCCAAGCAGAAGGCGTGAAAGCTGTTGCTGACCCTCACCTTCCCCTGGCACCCGTTCCACAGCCCCATCAGCAACTGGGGCTCTGGGCTTGCTGAGACACCTAAAAGTTCTGGTTGGATTTCTGGCTGGATGGCTGCCTGCTCGCCCTGCCTTCACTTTGGTTTCTATTAGAGGGGAAAGTCAGGCCAATTTAATCAGGCAGCATTGAATCTCTAATTGACATAAATGAGACAGACAGACAGCTGGGAAGGGGGAGGGAAAGGGGAGCAGGTGCCCTGAATGAGAAAGAGATGGAAATCCAACCTAATAGTACTGCAGCTTTTCTTATCCTGTATGCTTATATTAGCTAGCAACATCTTGAAAAGTCTCTGAGCTCCTGCTGGAGATAAATTAGGGAAAGAAATACAAGTTACAACCATTGTGGAGTCGATTAGGATGTTCCCCAAAACCTCCAAACAAACCCACAGCAAAACAAAATATGAACCAACCAAAACCTAAAGAAGATTTTTTTTATTTGTGTAGTTAAAAAAACCAATCCCACCCTGTTTTTTCCCCCATGCAGTTGGAACATAAGGCCTCGCAGCTGAACAATTACAAAATAATTTAAAATCACATTTGTTTAATTTTCCACATCTGAGCAGTGCATGAGTAGGTATTTCCCCCTCTCTTTCTAACCAGGGAGTGCTCTTTTTCCTTGAGCAGACCCTTCGAATATTCATTTATACAGAAGGGAGCTATTTAAATCCATACCTTACAGAAGGAGGAGGCACAGAGGGGAGGAACTCACCGGAGCTGTGGATGGAACCAGAATTACCAGCCCTTGGCCGGGCGTCTCCCGGGGGAGAGCTGCTGCCTCACCCAGGGTGTTGCCCTTATAGAAACACAAACTCTTGGCCATTTTCTCTACGCACGCTTCTCCTGCTTCACAGGTGAGCAGGGGGAACCTGGCAGGGTACAAAAGCAAAGGTGAAAACACAGTGTGGAGTGGATGCAGGTAACAATGGTGGTGGTGTGGTGGGGGAGAAATTCAGTTTTCCTGTGCTGGTAAATCCTCCAAAGCAGCACAAAAAGCAGCAGCTCGTGCAAACCAGAACAAACCCAACCTGTATCTTACTTTAAAAACATGAAGATTTGCACATCGGGGTGCGAGAACACCAGGAATGTTTTTCACTTACATTCCCAGAAACTTTTGAAATCTCTTCCTGAATATTTCAACACGTTTTCCTCCACTGTTTTCCCAGCTGGGATCATTTTTGCCAGTACAGCCAATTCTTCTTGGTATCCATAGGAATTGCCTCCATAATTAGATGTGCACCCAGCGCACAGATCAGAGCGTTCAAACCCAGCAGCTGGAACTAGGAGGCGGGTCTGATTAAATCTGCTCTGCCACAAGGAGCAAAGCCAGCTTTAATGAAACATCAGAAGAGCTCCCTACCCCTTCTTTAAACAGAGCAGGGAAAGGGATTCCTGTTTTACTGCCCGAGTCGCTGCTCGTCATGTGCTTACAACTCGCTGAGCAGAGCGCCGGCGTAGCAGCAAGTGACCTGGGGCCTTGAAATTGGGGATCTGTCTCATTAAAAAGGCTCTAATTGCCAGCAATAGCATTTTTTTTAAAGGGGGCTCACAATATGCCTTCAGAATTACAGCAAAGCCTGGGAACGTTAGCAGTGGCAGACCTCGGTTTCCTCCTCGATAGCTGAGGATGACTCCTCGTGCCAGCGAGATCAGGGTCAGCTCACACGTGTCTTATAGAGGAACAACTTCTCATCTGGGTTTCCTGCCCTGACCAGAAGAGATCATTTGTGTGCAGCCACCAAAACACTCACCCAGCCAGCCAACAACTCTTCTTTTTCTTTTCTTTTTTTTTTTTGTCATGGAAAGTGAGTGATTTCTGTTCCTGCATTGAACAATTTGCTGTGCAGAAAAAGGAGCTGTTGGAAGAGGCAGATGGTTGGCTAGAAATTATTAATCCACTACAGGCTTTTTTACCTTTAGTTGCTGCTTCCACTTGCTGCCACAAGCCCCATGACTACCTGGGGCTGAGCTGAGTGAGGATGGCAGCTATGGCACAGCAGAAAAATCACACTGTAAGCCCACATTTCTCTACTTTTTTAAAAAAAAACAGAGCTGGGGATTGGTGTGGAGAAGACACGTTAAAATTACAAATAGTTTGGTGGGTGGGGGAAAAAAAAAAGCAACTTTTAACAAATAATGATTTTCCTATTGCTCAAGGCAGCAGAGGACACGGCGGGGACTGGGAATCAAACACGGCTCCAGTCTAGACAGAGCTGCAATCCCTGCCTGCCCGAGGAGTTTGCACAGCACAGGCTGAGGAGAACTTAGAATATCGTTTCCCTAAGATGATTAAAATGCAGCTCCCTGTCCTGGGGTACTGACAGATCCTCAAATCCATAGGCGTTCAAAACCACGCTGCCGTTTCCACTGCTGAAGGAATTCATTTTGCAAATGTGGCAGCGGAGACAGAGCCCAACTAACGGAGGCTTCTTCGAGTGAAGTTTGAACTCAGCCCTCCTTGTAATTCTGTGATTTGAATATCATTTTCACAAACCTCGCCCGATGCAGACGAATGAGAGATTCCTGGCTCCCAGTCAAACGCTGCAGTAATTAAATGTTTATAAAACACTTTGAGCATGCAAAGTGCTATTATCGTAGACAAGAAACCAATAGACTATGGCAGATTGGAGCAGGATTTCGAGGCACACCAGCAAACACAGCTCATTTCTCCCACTAACATCTCTCTTAGAGCTGCTAACAGAGGATTATGGAGAACATTACCAGGTTCCTGTTATTATAACCAGAATAAGTCAAACCAAATCACTTTCTTTCACACGAACATATGCGACTCAAAAGTTTTTCCCTGTCTAATCAATACCCAAGCAGAGGGCCAGCTTGCTGCTCATCTCGCCAAGGAACTACCCCTAGGGGAACCAGAAATCGCTGCTACTTCTGATCTCTTACATAAAACTGAAGCAGCTCCACCTGTTACAGGTTTCTATCACCATCTGCTGTTTAAAAATAAGACAGCATTTGAGCTGTGCAGCGCACCAGAGTTTGCACTCGTTTGATAAACCAGAGGTGACACCAGCTAATCTGCAAGGTTTGTGTAATTGGCACATTTCACTTCTATTCCGTCAAGCCCTGAGCATATTTTGACTTGATCTTAATTATGAAGTGAGTTATTTCTCTGCTGGAAGACCCAGAAACCCAATGAGCAGCAGCTGAAAGCCAAGTCCATCCCACAACACTTAAATCTTCATCCACATCACAGGACCCCGGCTATCTTTTTAGTACTGAAGCAGATTTTGAAGCAGTGTCACACCACTCCAAAGCCTGGCCTAAAGAACCTACTTAAAAACTATTTCTTAGAAGAGAGCTGTACCCTCCACGGGGTACAAGGAACTCAAAGAAAATCGTTCTTTCCATTAAAAATAAAAATATTTACCTTTTGCCATCTCACACCTGTGTGACAGAATAAATCCTCTAACCAAGGAGCTGCCTGCTCGAAAGCAATACAAATTTTTGTCCCGGGAAAACCAACAGAGCCCTGAACTTCACTCTGCATCTAAATCAAAGGACTTGCAACCAATGCTCCTAATTTTTTGTTGCATTTTTAGGCAAACCACTACCTGCAGGAGTTTTATCACCGCAGGTTTGGACGAAAATCACCCAAAATCTCCAAGCCCAACCCCAAACAGAGGATGCAGCTATGCGAGCCTTCTCTAGTCGTATCACGTCAGCCCGTTTACAGCATCACCCTCCATATTTAACATTTATAACCCTCTCCTCACACACCATTTAAAGAGTCAGTGGGTCCTTTTGTAAGCGATTGGCTTCTCACCCCGGCGCTTTACATGCACTTCTCGACAAAAGAGACCTTTTACATGTCAATTTATTTTCAGACAAGCATATCTGAAAGGGAGTTTCTCTCCGGAGCAGAATTAGTATTAATGGCAGGTGTTCGAGTGCAACACAAAAGGAGGAAGGCAGCAAGTTAGCTGAGCTTAAGTAGTAAGACAGCTTGATGTTTTAATAACCGGAGGCAAAAAACTGAGTGGCAGCGGACCTCCAGCTTCCATAGCATGAATGAAGGTTTTATTCAGAGCCCCTGATGTACTTGCAAAAGAAGACCTTGAAATATTTTAAATGTTTTCTTTGCGTTAAAAAGAGGGATTAAATTGTTGAATATTACATGAAAGCACAGCATCCACCCCACACACCGTCGAACGCGCTGGCGGTCACCGAGTGCTTCCGAAGCCTCCCACGTTCTTGGGAGGGTGGTGGTGGCTGCCACCAGGAGGTGGTGGCACCAGGAAGGCCAGTGGCTGTCCATAAACAGCAAAAGATGCAGGAAAAAAAAAGACTTAAATGAATTAACTTCAATGTGGGGATTTGAAGCAGTTTGGGTGCAAAGTTGAAAAGCAGCTCAGTTGCTTGGTGAAGAAAATAAAGAGGATTGCTGAGAAAGCTACCAGCCTTCAGATTTAAAGATGGCCTAAATAATCATGATGGAATATTTATCAGGCCAAAAGACATTTATTTATGGTCCGGCTAATTTGACAGAGGTCAGTACCACATCACTAGGAGGAAGGCACCACTACTTTACACAGTGGGAAGAAGGAAAACAGCCTCTCTGCTGGGTCAGCCCCTTGTACAACAGAGAAGTTGCTGATTTACATCCCCAAATAGGAAAGTTTGATCTTTCTTATACAGAAGCTGTGTTGTATAGAGCTGTTCAGTGTTATTTCCAGGCTCCTTGTCTGTGGATTAACACTCTATTTCCGTACAGGTTAATTCCAGGTAGACTCAGCAATTTGAGGCTGGATTCCGGGATTTCTGCTCCCTTGAGCTTCCGTATAGACATACAGGACAAAACCTTAAAGGTCAAGTTGACTACTAAACACCTGAAATAACACAAGCAGTTTTCCTTGTAAAGATTTCCTTGCGTATGAAAGTTAAACATATTTTTTGTCCCTTTTCAAACCCGGACAAAGGGAAGCTGTATATCCTCTTTGTCCCAAGTTAAAGCTGAATCAACCAAACCCTGGTGTGAGCAGATCATTTGGTCTTCTCTAGGACACCTTCCACCTCCCTCCAACAGGCGTTGGAGACCCAGCCTGACACGGGTCCAACTTTCACCTCAAATAATGCAATTTCAGTTAAGCTGAGAGCAGTTGGTCCCAATTGTGTTTTGGCAAAGGTTTAATGGGACAAAACCAGAAAGGGAACGAGGGGGCCCACCCGACCCAGTACAAACACCTACAGTTCTCATACACAGAAAGATCAACAAGTCCACTTTTATTGAGCACCGGAATTAAAAAAGTAACAGCACTTGGTTGATTTGGAACTAAAAAATCAAGACTTATTTTTACTTATGGAAGGATCAGTTAGAACAACTTGGTTAAAAGCACCCCAGAAAGCAAGGTGTAGCCCTTCTTGTTGGCTCTGTTCTCCAAAGTGATGGAAGTCCTGGAAACTACAGCTGCACCAAACACAAAGTTCCTCTGATTGAACGTCCCAGGGAAGCAGAGGGATTTGATGCTCTGGGTATCAGGGTTTGACATTCCAGGTTATCATCTACGGCCAGGCTGAGCCTGCAGTAACCATGGGCTGCTCTGCCCCTGCCCACGGAGCCCTGTACCTGCTTGTCCTATGCATCTTCTGACTTGTCACTAGTTGACCTCACACCAGCACCATTACAGGGAGGATTAAGCAGAGGGTGTCATGTTTTTCCTGACCGATATTTGAAAACATTTACAATTTCATATAAACAAGCCAGATACCATCCAAGCAGGGCAAACTTTTGGTTTAAGACCCATCCTGACCATTGAGAGGCTCACAGTGAGTGGTGATCACCACCAACACATCCAACCCCATTCACTGTTTCAAACCTCACCCTTTCCAACGTAGGAAATGTTCTGAAAAACCATCAAAGCGTCTGCTTCGATCCCAACAGCACCCAAAGGGACTGAGCCCAGCTCCAGAAAGAAGCTGGTTATAACATATTTGATTTGGGTACCTAAAATTTGCACACCTTTCCACTGGCACCAGAGTTACTGCACAGTTGTAGAAAACATAAGGCAGGTCCATTGGCACCAATGCAAACCTTGTGCTGGAGAAGAAAGCAATTATTTTTACAGAAGACATTTTGCCTGGTGGAGCATCCCCCTCCCCAGCTATCAGCAAAATAGGAAACCCAGCTCTGCTGGGGGTCGGTGGCAAACCCAGTGAGAAGATCCAGCATGCACTGGACACTAGGGCAGTGCTTGGAATAAATATAGAAAAAAAATCATGACTCTTTCAGCTTCTCTCTGGCTGCTCCAGGGAGTAAAACAGGACCTGCCTGGATGAAGGGAGAGGAGGAGAGAGCTTTACATCTCAGAGAAATTTTTTTGATGGAATTCTCCATTTGAGAGTTGACTGGGACTAAGCAAAAGGGAAAAGCAAAAGACAGCTTCCCCTCTCGTTATACGATCAGCCAAAAGGAGGAGAAATTCACATGAGAACCTTTGCTGGCTTCGGTCGCATCCTTGAGCACCCGAGCGTTTGCAGTCCCTGTAGCTCTCCTGCTCCTCCTGAGAAGCAGCCACCACCGAACCAGGGAGCTCCAGCAATTCCCTGCAAGTCAGAATGGGTCAGGATTTTATTTCTAGCACAGTTTGCCTCCAAGTGTTGGTTTCTATTAGCACTAAAATATCCTGAGGCGTTCCCCTCTGCATCCCACGTCCTGCCCCCTTTCCTGTTGATTACTACCTTATTCCATAACTAATTACTTCCCACTGCAAAGTGAGATATTGCACCTGAGAGAAGGTGGGGTAAATACACAGCCCTGCTACAGCACTGCTGGTTTCCCCATCACGGGGCCAGATGAAAAAGCTTTGCAGATCTCCCAAAAGGCAGGCAAGAATCATCGTCCCCGTGCGACGTGGGGAAACGACCAGGATGGCTTCTTCTAGAGCTAAAAGTCAGTCAGTAAATAACATCAACTGAATGACACATTTATTGTATAGGTCAGAAAGAAACCCTGAGTTACCAGCTGTACAACAAAGTTAAATTAAAAAAAACCTAGACGAGGGTTTGTTTCATAGGTTCCTGCTGAAGGAAAGGAAACCCAAAAATGTTAAAAGCAGCAGCCAGAGCCAGCCCAAAGCCTCGGCTTTAAGGAGGAGAAGGTGCCTTTGTCATCCCCACCTAATGTGGGTGACAAACTCCCCAGGGGGTGATAGAGGGGACATGAAGATGGGAGGGCACTCACCCGGAATGAGCTGGATCTAGCAGGTGTTCTGGACAGCCGAGCATCTAAGGGGGGGGCGTTGGAAAAAATAAAAACTGTGGTTTATTTTGTTCCGAGTACTGCTGGCTGGGCTGGGGCAGGGTCTGAGAAATCAACCTTACATTCTGAACACACACGCACAAAAAGTGAAGGGGAGGGAGGTCCTTCAGGAACACGAGTGCTGCTGGCTGGGAGGCTGCGGGGTTGGCTTTGGGAAGGGCAGCCAAAGGGTCAAGGGAGGAAAAACCCCAAAGCCTCAAGCCCAAACACTACGCAGTCTTCCAGCTGCAATGGCATTGGAGAGGATCATTTCCAAGAAATGATGGAGCTACAACAAGTACCTGGCCCTATGCAGGAAAGGGGGAATCAGAGCTGCTTCTTAGTGCCACTTGACATCAGTTATACATTCTAGTTCTCATATACACAGATGGGGGTTTGTAAAAATTGACCATTTACACTTCAAAAAAGTTTTACAGTGAAGTTCTCTCGGCAAAGATGAGTCCACGCGAGGAGGTGCCAGTCTTTCAAGAGACAGGAAGGCACTTGGCCTTTTGAGAAGTCCTCAAGGGAGCTCCTGTGCAGGCAGTGACCGCCTGATCTCCTCTCCCCCGTCTTCAGTAGGTGTGCAAGGGCTGCTGTGGCTGCAGACCCAACCAGCTTCACAGCGTGGTGGAAGGAAGTTTCTTCACCCGCCTCTGGGCCAGGATGGAGGATTCGATGGGCTTCAGCTGGGGGCTTGGCTTGGAGCTGTTCAGTGCAGAGTACGTGGCAGCCATCGCCCCCTTGGAAGAGAAGGCACGAGAAGTCATTTAGATGTAGAAGAGGTGTTTCAGACTCACGGCTTTACAAGATGAGAGACTGGAATAGCCAAATACACAAATAAAGACAGCAGCATCTTTTTTTTCCTCTTTAAATCTCCCTCCCGTACTGCCATGCCATTAAAGAACCTCCTTAGGTTTTCCTGCCAAAAAAAAAGCTTGTCTTGTATCACCTCCCCTGCCTGCACCTCTCCAACCTTCCATCCTGCTTTGCCCACACCACCTGGACCGCTGCTTTCCCAAGGAACCCCCCGGAAGCCCAGCCCAGGCTTTGTACCTTTACAAGCTGAACATCCTGGTGATTCAGCTGGCTCTGGGGTAAGCTGTCCTTCTTGGTGATCCAGGGATGCTGCAGGACCTGCTTGGCTGTTAGGCGCTGGTGAGGATCTACGTGAAGCATCTTTGATACCAAATCCTAAGGGAATCATTTGGAAAGAGAAGATTTTTTAGAAGATTTCCTGCTTTAAATGCAAAAATACCACCTGCCCACCTCCAAATTAGGATTTAAATTTAGCAGACAAGTTTAAAGTCCCCCGACATCAATCTCCTTTTTGTACAAAATGTGTTTTGGGTAGGCCTGGGAGGTCTAGCACAGCAGCAAAGGGTCAAGCTCAAGGTTGGTGTTGCACGCAAATATTCACAGGGAGAGGCTCTAGGGGAGATGCATGGGGCGGAAGCTGCACTGCTGGTGTTCTCCTCTCTCCTCTGCTCCCCCTCCCCAACCTGCTTTAAACTCACCTCACAGCAACTGGCCATGCTGGACCCCAGCAATTCAATGTAACACAGATGAGTATCAACCCGTACCTTGGCCATGTCAGAAATAGTGTCCCAATTGCCTCCACTGATGGAGAACTTCCCCCCGCCTATCCGGGTCAGGATCTCTTCTGGAGTGTCACTGGGACCGTTGGCAAACGGAGTGCAGCTGGGGAGAGAGGAGAGGTTTCATTTATCCGGTAACCCAGCCAGGAAGCATCTCCAGGTGGCGGTGACCCAGGAGGAGGAGAGGTCCAGCTGCCACCATGGAGCACATCTGAGAGCAAGGTGGTCACAGCCCCAGCTGTGGCCTTCAAGCAGGACAGTGGCACTTACCCTGCAAGCATCGTGTACAGGAGAACTCCCAGGCTCCAGATGTCACAGCCCTCGTCGTAGCCTTGGCGTTTGAGCACCTGAATGGAACAAGCAAAGGAGACAACAAAGCATGGTTGGTTCTTGTTGACCTTGTGAAGAGCAGCTCGAGTCCTGGGTGCAGTCTGCAGGCAAAGCTCCCAGAGCCCTACTGAGCAGCAAAGGCTTGGGCTAAAGATCAGGATTCAAATCAGATTTTGGTTTCATGGAGCAGAGGAACCCCCCAGGCACATCAAACCAGGTGAGGAAGGGGCCGTGTTGCAGTGCAGTGACACTGCTCGTGTGCTCCACTCCGTGCCTGCTCTTTAACTTCCTTCTGCACCAAGACAGCTGGGGGGAAAATCATCCCAGCTCTTTGAACAGGGCAGTCGATCAGAGAGGGACACAGCCTAGAAAATCCTGGGGACTTCACAGTCCCAGTACCCCAAGCAGAGCCCCATCACGGCAGTACAAGTTGGAGGACTGCACTCGAGATCCCCGAACTGTTCCTTACTATAAGTGGTATTTCTGTAACCACCTCTTCCAGGACAGAGTTGCCCAGAGCAGGCTGGAGTTAGGAACCTGTGCAGAGTGTGAGCACGGGGAGGGATGGGAGAGCCACCACAGGGTCTCGGCTCAGTGAGGTGCTTACTTCAGGTGCCACAAAGTTTGCTGTATAACAAGGAGTCATGAGGAGGCCGTTCTCAGCCCTCAGCTGCTTGGCAAAGCCAAAGTCACAGATGCGAATGCTTTCAGGGTTTCCTGACTCATCCACGTAGAGAATATTGCTGGGTTTCAGGTCCCTGTGAACCACCTGTGGAGCAAAGAAAGTGCTGTTCTCATACCCCAGGAGGACAAAGGTCTGAAGCTCCATCAGGACACTCAACCCCTGCTTCGGTCCCACCTCTGGCTTGCCAAGAAATTATCAGCAAGAAATTATATTCGTGACAAGCACAGTTACTCCACGGAGGAGAGGGAGTGTAGTGCAATGCCAGCTTCCCAGGAAAGCAGGGGTAACCATACTCACCCCTTGGGAATGCAGATACTCCACCGTTTTGCAGATCGTGTGCAGGACTGAACTGGCTTCCCTCTCTGAGAAAAACTTCTGCCTGAGGATTTTATCCAGCAGCTCCCCTCCCCTCATCAGCTCAGTCACCAGATACACGAACTTCCCATCGTCATACACCTGCCAAAGCAAATACAGAGATGGGTAACCAAAAAGTGCTTCACAGGATCACAGACTGGGTTGGGTGTGAAGACACCTCAAAGCTCACCCAGTGCCACCCCCTGCCATGGGCAGGGACACCTCCCACCACACCAGGGTGCTCCAAGCGCCATCCACCCTGGCCTTCAACACTGCCAGGCAGGGGCAGCCACAGCTTCTCTGGGCACCCTGGGCCAGGCTCTCCCCACCCTCACACCAAACAATTTCTCCCTCCCATCCCCTCTCCATCTCCCCTCTGGCACTTGGAACCCGTTCCCCCTCGTCCCATCACTCCCTGCCCTTGGCGCCAGTCCCTCTCCAGCTTTCCTGGAGCCCCTCCAGGCACTGGAAGGTGCTCTAAGGTTTTCCTGGAGCCTTCTCTTCTCCAGGCTGAACACCCCCAACTCTCCCAGCCTGTCCCCAGAGCAGAGCTGCTCCAGAGTTTCCCTTTTGCACTTCTAGCACCAAGCAGCAGACAGAGCCCAGCAGTGCAGAGGTGGATCTGGGGACACTTCCCCACCCCAGAGCAGGGCCACTGGGCCGCCCACCCCCCCGTAGACCAGTCTGCACCTCCTAAACCAAAACACAGGGAAGTCACCCCCGTTCCACTCACATCTTTCAAGGTGATGATGTTTGGGTGCTGCCCGTACCGCAGCAGGATCTCTATTTCCTCGGAAGGGTCTCGCTTGCCCTTGTCGATAACCTGCAGGGGCACAGGGAAGTGTTAGCTACAACGGGGTGGGAAAGGGGCCAGGACAAAGCAAACAAGGGAGTGTTTGGAGCCCTGCAGAGACCCTGGATCACATCCACTCCCTGTGCCCTTCCAATTGCTTCATCAGTTGTGTGTCCCCAGACCCTGAAGGTTTATGTCTGGCTGACAGAGCCACAGCCAGCTTTGCACAGAGGTGAGACACCATCCTCCCCCTGGCAGAGGAGACCTCTGCTTCCCTGCTACTCCCAGGGAGTAAAGCTTGTGCAGTTACGTGCCCAGCAGCACAGAAATTGCCTATTTAGGCTCTACATGAGCAGGGAAAGCAGCTTCATTCCCACATGTTACTTTGGTCATCATGGGGATGAAAAGGAATCTAACGTGAGGTTGTAAATGTAACTCAGAGGGTAAATCTCAGACCTTGACTGCGTATTCCATGTTGGTTGCTTTGTGAATGCAGCGTTTACACACTGAGTAGGAGCCGGAGCCGATCGCCTCCTTCACCACATAGCCATCATTGAACTGGATGTTCTTGCCATGCAGCTGCTGCAAGAGGAGAGAGGAGAGTCCATGAGGCCATGGTCTAATGGTTAGGAATATGATGGGATAAAGGTTGGATTTGATGACCCTGGAGGTCCCTTCCAACCATAATGATTCTATGATTCTATGAGCTGGGAGGGCTGAGGGAAGGGTTTGTGCAATGTGGTGAGATGGGTGCAACCCAGAGCGAGCTGACAGACTGCTGTCTGCTGCATCCCACAGCATCTCCTCCCACTGGGGAGAGGGAGGAGGAGAGAACAAGGCAGATATAGGTCAGTGGGCTAACACTGCACCTAGCATGGAGCATTCATTCTACAAGGGCATGGAGGGATGGGACGAGGGGAATGGGTTCCAAGTGCCAGAGGGGAGATGGAGATGGGATGTGAGGGAGAAATTGTTTGGTGTGAGGGTGGTGAGAGCCTGGCCCAGGGTGCCCAGAGAAGCTGTGGCTGCCCCTGCCTGGCAGTGTTGAAGGCCAGGTTGGATGGGGCTTGGAGCACCCTGGTGTGGTGGGAGGTGTCCCTGCCCACGGCAGGGGGTGGCACTGGATGGGCTTTAAGGTCCCTTCCAACCCAAACCATTCTGTGATCTCAGTGGCACCTTTCAACCCACGGGCTTTTACACAGACCTCCCACTAGCACGGGTCTGCTTGAGGAGAAGAGAGGAGAACAAACAGCATTGCATTGCCCCGCTGACCTTTGCACGTGACAGTCAACAGCAATGACAGAACAACAGGACAAAAGAATTCAAAACAGAATGACACAGCCCCAGGCTTCCTGTTTGCTCTGCTCCAGCCAGGACAGAGGTCCTGCAGACCCACGCTGGAGTTCACTGCAGCTTCAAACTGCTCCTCTGTCCCCATTCTCACCTGTACCACCGAGTGCAGAGGTGACGGGTTGGGTTTCACCTTCCCATCCTCCATCAATCCAGTCGCCACGAAACTGAAGCCTCGGAAGAGCTGATGGGCCCCTGCACTGGGAGGGATGCCTGGGGAATCTGCAACAGGAGCTGAGAGACACCTTAGAATCATGGAATCATTATGGTTGGAAAGGACCTCCAGGGTCATCAAGTCCAACCTTTATCCCATCATATTCCTAACCATTAGACCATCTTGAAGAGGGCTGCCCCCACAGAAGCCTTCCCCTTGCTCCCCAAGAGCTACAGCTCCTCTTTGGGTTATGGAGGCAAGAACCACACCACGCAGCATCAGATTCATCCTGTAACACCCCACGTATCTCTGGTTGGGCCACCTCCTCCGTGCTGCAACCCCTTGGAGCTGGCAGCACTGGTAGGAGCAAACCTTGCCCTGCTGGCACCTGCAAACCAGTATCAAGCCGTATGGTATCATGTAGTGAGATGGGGGTTTGTTTCTTCTGCTGTGCCCACAGAGAAAGGACAAGAGGGAACAGCCTGAAATTGCAGCAGGGGAGATTCAGGTTGGACATCAGGGAAAATCCCTTCCCTGGGAGGGTGATTGGGTGTGGGAATGGGTTGCCCAGGGAGGTGGTGGAGTCACCATCCCTGGAGGTGTCCAAGAGGCGTCTGGATGTGGTGCTGGGTGCTGTGGGTGAGTGGGGATGGAGGTGGGGGTTGGACTGGGTGAGCTTGAAGGGCTCTTCCAACCTCGATGATTCCGAGACATCACACAGGAAAGTCTGGCTCTGTGTGAATCCACACGAACCTTTCGGTGTCCGCGAGGTAAATTCCGTGTCGAAATAGAAGGTGTCATCTGGCTGGCCCACTGCAGGCTTGAAGGGTGGCTTGATCTCCCGGCGGTAGAGCTTCTGCAAAACAGAGACAGCTCAAAAGAGCTCCGGGAGGGTGCAAAGGTTGGCAAGAAGAGATTCTGCGAAACTAGAAACAGGCTTAGCATTCAACTACAGCTCAGCAGCCGGAGGGAAGACTTCTGGGCCAGCAGGGTGCTTTTGAGGCAGTTTGTGGCAAAATACTTTGAATTCTACCATATATTAAATCAAGAAATAAAAGCATTCTATATGCAACTTGACCCACTCCAAAAGCAGCACCTATAGAGTATTTACCTCTTCCACCTCCCCCTAGCTCCTGTTAGAGCTTTGCTGACCTATTTCTCTCCTGGGACAGCCAGAGGAGATGCCTGAAGAGGACATTTGTATCCCAGCACTCCCACAAATTGCCTTTTTAAATTGCTTCTCGAAGCAAAAATTTGAAATAAGCTTTATGAGCATTGCTGGAGGTTCAGCCCAGCAGCTTGCTGGGTGCCTCAAAAGCATTAGAGGATCAATCTCCAAAATCCCTTACCAAGGGAGAAACAAAATTATGGGGTAAATGTAGGGAGCTGGCCAGAAGCAACTGGAAAATGCCAGTTATCACCCTGCTTCTCTGTACAAAACAAGGAATTTCCTTGCCAGAAATGTTTCCTTGATTCCTTCCCACTTTGTGCAAGACCATCCTGGTTGTGCCAAATCCCGATTAAAACCTGCACCTTACTGCTGAGGGATGAGTAAATTCACAGTAAGGTGNCCCTGCTGTTCTGTACAAAACAAGGGAGTTCCTTGCCCCAGAAATGTTTCCTTGATTCCTTCCCACTTTGTGCAAGACCATCCTGGTTGTGCCAAATCCCGATTAAAACCTGCACCTTACTGCTGAGGGATGAGTAAATTCACAGTAAGGTGAGATCATCAGTGACCATCAGGTACCAGTTACTGATGTGACAATGGAATTACAGTTTCAGGAAGGGTTACTGGACCAGATGGAGACAGGGACTGGTAGCAATCCCAGAGCTGGTCACTCTGCAAGCATCACAAATATTGCTGCAGGCAGCAGAACTGCATCAGTGGTGCTGAGTGGTGTCAAAGTTTGCCCTGATACTTCTGATACTCACATTCCAGTCAATGGTAGAGTAGAAAGGATGGCGTTTGATCTCTTCTGCCCCATCTGGTCCAGAACCTGAAAGATGCACCCATTGCATTAAACCAGGATCACCAAGCAAAGGCCATGAGCTACACAACACAGCCAGGTCTGATGGGGAACCTGGCTGGAACGAGCCCATTCCCCCAGCACAAGTGTGAACATGCTGCTGACCCACGAGGAGGTGATACAGCATCAGGTGTACTCAGAAACCAAAAAAGAAGTCTTACCTAATCTGTTGGCTGGATTCCTTTTGAAAAGGGCTCGCAGGAGGCTCTGTGCCTCAGAGCTCAGGAACTGTGGCATGCCCAGCTTTGCTCTGCGGAGGAAGTTGTGCAATCAGGTGCAGGTTTGAAAAAGTCAAGCCACAAGCTGAATGCAGCACCTCCACCCCCCAACAGTACAATCATCTGTTTGGCATCTACACTGCACCCTTCGAACCAACTGCTGACACCAAAGCACTTGCCAAATAATGCCATGAAGTTGTGAGAACCCCCAGATTGCAACACGCTCAGGGAAAGAGCAGAAGCTCCCTCCTGTGCACACGTGGAAGAGAAAATCTTCTTACTTGAGGATGAGGGTCATGGTCTCCTTACGATCCTTCCCCTGGAAGGGCAGTGAGCCAGTGAGCATTTCAAACTGGGGAGGAAGGAGAAGAAGGGAAGGTCACACGTCTGAGGTCTGCACAGACCCCTTCACCTGCACCTTCATCTGAGGGATCACCAAAGCTAGTGAAAAGCTTGCACGGATCAAAAGCCCAGCTCCAAAAAAAGACAGCAAGCATCGTATTTTCTCAGGAGGTTTGATCCCAGGGTTTGCAGTGGGAACGTGTCTGAGCCAGCACCTGCTCCTGTGGGAGCCCTTGGATTCATCAACCACCAGATGGTGGCACCAGATCTGCACAGACATGGCCATCCCAGCGCTGGGACGTGGACACCCCACCACTCACTGGGACAACAGCCTCAGGGGCTCTGCCTCCCCCCAGAAACAGGAGCTCCCGGCTGGGTGCCTGGATCCAGAGCCTCTACCTACCATTAACACCCCGTAGGACCACCAGTCTGCACTGTGAGAGTGGCCCTGGCGGTTCACAACTTCTGGTGCCATGTACTCCACCGTCCCACAGAAGGAATAAGCTTTCTTCTCATGGTCTATAGCCTCCTTACTCAAGCCAAAATCTACACGAGAGAAAAGCTGTCAGCATGCACCCAGGTGTGCAGTTGCTCAGAGCAAGAAGCTCCCTATTTGTGGACCCAACCTTGTTCTTGTGGAGCCCCTCACCTGTGAGTTTGATGTGCCCTTCTTCATCCAAGAGGATGCTGCAGCATGAATGAGAAATACAGGTTATTACTGTCTGTAATCAGGGCTGGTGAGAAGCAGCACACACAGCACAGGCTGCTCCGAGATGCTCCCACAATCCAGAGGAGAAAGTTATCTGTCCCTTCTCCCAGTGCTTTAAGCTCCATCACAGGGACACGAGTGGGACAAAGAGCAGCTCCCTTCTCTCTGTGCCTCAGTTTTGAATGAATGACCCACAGAGGTTACCCCACCTTTGATCCCCACACACCGCAGGTGACAATGACCAAGCCACACAGCCGGTATGTGGCCCCACAGAGCCCCAGCCCGGGGTCTTCTCCCTCCAAAGGCTCTCAATGGCTTAAAGCTGGAGCCCAGAGAGTGCCAAGGATTGCTGCTCAGCCATGTGGTGCACACATGGTGCCTCCACGGCGCTCCTGGCCCTAACTGCTCATCTGAGGAGCTGGAGCTGTGGGGGTTGGCACTGCCACCTCCCATCTGGCCACCCTCAGGGCTCGGGGCTGAGCTGATGGACTCAGCCATGCCACACGTACTTCTCTGGTTTGAGATCCCTGTATATGATTCCCAGGCTGTGCAAGTGGTCGAGCCCCAGAGCCAGCTCTGCCAGGTAGAACTTCACATCCTCCTCGGTGAACATGACCTGCAGGGAGGGAGAGGAAGCAGACACACACTGGGGTCACAACGCTGGCAGTGAAACCACCTCCACTGGACCCACACAAGACCTTTCCCACTCATGTTGCTCCTCCTGCCCTTTCATACTCAAGTTCCCCGTGCTTCACCCACCATCCTCAAGTATCAATTAAGCAGCAACACTGAAAAAACAAACCAGGTTGCCAGGCAGCAGACAGGCTTTTAAAAAACTCTTCCTTTACGTTAACCAGGTTATGGTCCAAGTTGTTTTTACCTGGCACCACTTCTCATTACCCCCCCTGTTGGCCCTGTCCCAACGAGGTGACCTGGTGACCTGACCAGTCCATGCTGCAGCAGAACATGGGTCTCTCCTGTTTTTGTCCTTAACGTGATGCTCATAGAATCATAGAATCATTATGGTTGGAAGGGACCTCCAGGGTCATCAAGTCCAACCTTTATCCCATCATATTCCTGACCATCAGACCATCAGACCATGCTCAGCAGAAGCTGCTGTGGAGGTGACCCCCATCCCCTGTTCTGCTACTTTTCTGCCAGAGGACAGGGCTCCCGAGGCATCCTCTTCCATTGCCACCTCTGGTTAGAGGTTGTTTCCACCCCTCTCAAAGACTTTTCAAGGGTCAATCCCTTCTCCAGGTAATTAAGCCCCGATGGACCCAGAGCCTCAGCGACCCACCGAGATGGCAGAGCACACCCACCTCTTTGGAAAGCCGAGTGAAAAGGTCACCTCCTCTGAGGAAATCCAAGATAAGATACAGCTTCCCCTCTGTCTGGAATGCTGAAACACAAGCCGGGGCAGGAATCAGCCCCCCCCTGCTGAGGGAAGGCTCCGTGGGGTCACATTAATCACTTAAATCCCAATGGCTCCAGTTGGGCAGATGCCCTGCGTGGTTACTGGGTTAAGCACAGGTAGGGCTGATGGTCTGGGGCAAATGAGATAGCCTGGCCATGACGTTGGAATGGGAGCTCAGCAGCAGCACCCTGGCACTGCAGAAACCCCTCATTTTATGGGGTTTGGTGCCCTTTCAGCCAGCGATGCCCTGCTGGCTCCCAGCTTTCCCAGGAGAGGCACTGGTCACTTCACAGGGAGAGAAGCTGTCCTCACCTCCCTTGGAGTCAGAGCATTAATCCTGCCAAGCTCTGGCTTGACCAGTTAGCTCTGCTTTCTTAGTTTCTCCTGATTTAACATTTTAATCTCAAGGATTTGATGCTTAACCCTCTTCTCCCAGTCTATGCTCTGTTGCCTACTGAGCGGGCGTGGGACCAAAGACCTCTCCAGGAAAGGAGGGATTGTGAAGGCTCCAGAGCAGCACAGCCAGCAAGGGACTGAGCCAGGTCCCCTCTCCATTCCAGCTATCCCCAGAAGCCTTTTAGGGACCACAGGAGGCTCCCAGCATCCTCCAAGCAGCTTGCTGCTGGATGCTCAGCTACCTGCTCATGGCAGACATGCTCATGGTAGCACCTTTATTGTGCTTGGAAGCAGTGAGTGTTTGAGCCTGCAGCCCTCTCCTGGTGTCCCCACCAGCTCCACACTCACCGTAGTGGAGTTTCACCACAAAGGGATGGTTTACATCAGCTAGGATGTCCCTTTCTATCTTTGTCCTCAGTCGGTCACGCACTGTGGGAAGAGAGAGGAGCAGCTCAGGCACAGATAAAGGCACAGAGCACCCCGGGGTCAGCCTCATCCCCAGCTTCAGACCCTTTAATACCTGGCAGCTTGGGCCAGATCTTTTCCCACCTCCAGCACTGCAACGAGGGTCTTTTACAGATGAAGAAAATGAGGTTGTTTGGCAGGGGTGAAGATGCTTCTCTTTCACCCAAACCACCCTGGGGCCAGCAGTGACTGTGGTGACATTTCCCCTGCACTCTGTAGGGCACGGAGGAGAAGAGCATCCCAGTAAGAGTCTCCTACCTTTCAGTGTTGCCTTCTTGAGCACTTTCATGGCGTAGAGGTGGTTGCTGTCTGGCGGTGTTATTTTTCTCACCAAGAAAACCTGAGGCAGAAGAGCACCACATCAGCCAAGCACCAAAGATCAGCAGCAGAGGCTGGATGCCCCCCAAAGTGGCAAACCCCACAGTAACCCTGAGAAGCAGCTGGCCACAGGACTGGGAAGGTGGACCTCAACCTCCCCATGTGAAACTCCACGAGGTTTTCAGGGAAGTGCTGTCTGTAGATGCCTCCCACCCTCCATCTCCAGCCATTACAGCACTTTCCTCCTCTCCAGCCTCCCACACCTCCTGCTCACTCCTGCGGGGCTGTGGTTGATGCCTGGGAGCTGTGACTCGAACCACTGATGCTTCAATGTACCACTCCCCATTATTCAGGTCCTGCATCCTCTCTGGATTTTACCTCCTTCCCTGGTGACCCTATTGCATGCAATTTTAGGCAGCTCCAAGGAGACACCACCTTTCTTTTGCATAAAGTCACTGCTGCACATGCCCAGACAACACCCGAGAGCCCTGCACAAGCCCCCCTGGAGCTGATTTCATGTGTGAGCAGATGGTCTGTGAGAGACCTGGGCTATTTACACATCGAAACAGATAAGAGTTACAGGCTACTTCCTTCCTCCTTCACAGAAGGGAAACTGGACTGTGAACAGCAGCCAAGCCCAGAGGTACACAGCATCGTTTCTGAGAAGAGAGGAGCATGCCTGAGTACTCCAAGTCCTCAACTGACAGCCTGGCAGAGGTCCCCCTGCTCTGTGGGACACCTGCATTCACGAGCAGGACACTGATCCTTCCTCCTGATCATCTGAAAGGGGAATTCCAGAGGAGCTCTGCCCATCCAGGCTGGCCCTTAGCAGCAGGCATGGCTACAGCTGCCTTTCAAATTAGGAGCAACCACCTGCTAAGTGGGGTCATCACTCAGATTCTCACGATTTGGTGGGAGACAGGAAAGTGGTTTGGCTGGGGACAGTCCCTTTTGTCATGAGACTCATTTCTCTGACGTGACACATGGGAAGAAGTGGACTCACCTTGCCAAAAGAGCCCTGCCCCAGCACCTTCAGGAGCTCAAACTGGGATGGATCAGCTTTCTCGGAGCCTTCCTTCACATGGTGTGTGATGTTGATTTCCTTCACAACCCCTTCGCCCTGAAAAAGAGGGGACAAGGAGGACAATGAGGGGTTGTCTGACAATAAACTGACAACACACTCCTGAACAAGGGAAAGAGAGCCTTGCTGGAGAAAGGAACGAGGACTGGAGCTACAGACTCCCAGGAACCACACCTGAAAGAACCAGAAAAGTTGGTGCTTGTCACAGGTATCTCCTGGCTTCAACATCTGGAATAAAGAAGTGATTTGCTGCCTGGTGGAAGCCTCACTGAACACCCCACACTCTGCCTCCTCGCACCGCGGGCGTTGCGTTCCTTTGAACTGCGTTTCAGAGGGGTGCTTGAAAAGCACCTTCCTTTTTTAAGGCCCTGGTGGCAAAACCAGGAGTGTTTATACCACTAAAAAAAAATAAAAAATAAAAAAAATAAATCCCACAACACAAAAATACGGCACTGTTGTCAAAACAGGGCCAGGGCTGGCAAAAATCAGACATGTTGGAGCCCATCTGCTCAGCAATCTGAGCAACTCGGCAACATAAGCCTTAGTGCATCCTCAGCACATACAGATGATGGTTTAACAGACTCAAGCCTTCAAGAAGATTGAGGGGAAGCCAAGGTCTCTGGCACATGTTTTGTTTAAAACACATTCTTTTATTTTTAAAAAAACAAAGAAGAAAAATAGACTCAATCGACAGGAGCTCGGATGAATCTGTCTCCAGTGAAGCTGGGGCAGCACAGGAGAGCAGCCCCGGCCCCTGGGGTGATGCTGGGACACCTCCTTTCCCCAGCAAACCCCGTCCATGCCTCTGGTGCATAAAGCCCAGAGTTCAGCTCAGCAGAATCACCCCATGCTGCTTTCTATTTCCATCCCAAACAGAAAGAGACTTTTTATAGCACCCAGCTCCCAGCTGTGCCTTCCCCTCTACTGCTCTTGACCACACCTAACCAATATGCTTGGGTTTCCTCTGAGCTTGACCCATTCCAGCTCCTCTCCTGGCTGGCAGAGCCACAGGGCAGGCTGGACTTGACTTCCCAATCCTACAGACACCAACCTCACCCGGGCCAGAAACCCCTTGGAGCTGTGATGTCTTCTAAGGGCAAGTCCAGGCTTCTTCACATTTCAGTCCTACATTACCCAGTGTTAATGTGCTCTGGTTGCTACCTGGGCCTGAAAGCCACCAGTTCCATGCCAAAGGGCATTAAGCCTGGCTGCTCTCTGACCCCAGGGCAGATGTGGCCATCAGAGGCTGCCAGAAAGCTGGAACTATGATTTATTTTTTCCCCTTGCAGAGCTGGGCAGGGGGGGGGAAACGAGTTCTGCTTTGTTTTCTAAAACCATTCAGATCTTGTTCTGGAAGCCACCTAATCAAAGCAGATTTTAAAAACAACAGGAACCAAGTCTCAGCCTCTGAAGCCTCTCCTCTGTGCCCCAGTCCCCTCCACACCCTCCCAGCACCTTCTCGGGGAGGGTGGCCTTGCCGGGCACCCACGGATGTGGTTGCCTGCACTGAGCACCCTTCCCTGCCTGCTCTCATGGCCTGGCTCTGCTCTGCAGGAGGAGGTGGCTTTGTTTCCATGCTGGGAGCTTTGCTCTCAAGGTCCCACATCATTCAGACACCAACACCTGGCAGAGGAGCTCACGCTGGCAGCAGTGCAGCCCGAGCACGGGGAGAGGGCTGGGGGCAGGAGCTCCCCCCCCACTGTCCTGCCTTGTGCTGCTCTCGGTGATCACAGACAAGAAAGATCTCATAATCCCTCTACCAACAAGTGTTCGTGTTCCAGATGATCCCTCAGCTTACAGCAGCCACCTTACACTCCTGCTCTCCTTTGAGGGCTCAGTCCCTGGCAGACAGCTGGTGGTTGGGAACAGCTTCCCACTTCCAGCCGAGAGCCTGAGCCAGCCAAGAGGTCTCCTCCAGAGCATCCTTCCACCTTCTTCAACTCTCCAGGCAGAGACCCGGAATGGGACCAGGGAAAGGTGCAGGCTCTCTCCCTCCCCCTGTGAGAAAACTAAAAACCAGGTCTACAGAGCACCAGCACTTGTACGACTGTGCACGTTCCACGCCGTAGCACCACACCCCTACACAGAGAGGAACATCTGGAATGAACTCCTGTATCCACCTCTGGGCCCATCCTCCCGATGTATTTTCCCAGCTGTGGGAATTCCTCACCTTGGCCAACAGCCAGACCCAAGTGTGTTTAACTGCAGGTGGCTGCAGCAGCCCGAGCTGTGTCTCGAGGCAGGAGGAGATTTGCATGCACAGCCCGACCACCCCAGCACACCCCACACCCCGAAAGTGGCTTCAGCAGAGACACTGATGACAGCTGAGAAAGGCTTTGAGATGCTGCTGACACCAAGGAGGTTTCCTCATCCCCCAGCTCACAACTGAACAGTCAGAACTCTGGAGCCCAGCTCCTACAGCACCACCAGAAGTCTCCAGCACAAAAGCCCCCGTGTCCCACCAGGCTGTAGCACCACCAGGCTCTGCTGGCACCCAGCTCCTTCCAAAGGCACCACGCTGAGACAATTATCCCAGAAGGCAGAAAAAGCAAAGCAAACAGGACTGCTCGGAATATCCACGTGGAGCATCAGCCCACCTGGACGAGCACCCAGCCCGAGCAAGGCAAGCGAGGCAGTGGTGGTACTGACCGGGCTGGAGAGCTGGCTGGGGGGTGGCAGCTGGAGGCTGCAGGGCTTGGCCCGAGGTCTCCTCTGCAGCCAGAGCGTCAGGAACGCGCAGATGCGAGGAAGTTTTGGGTCCCTCTCCATCCTCCCATCCCCATCGCACGGCCCGAGGAACCCCCAGCCCTGCGCACTCCCAGGGCAGCAGGGATGCTGGTTCCCAAGGAAGCAGGGATGCTGGTTCCCAAGGAAGCAGGGATGCTGGTTCCCGGGGAAGCAGGGATGCTGGCTCCCGGGGAAGCAGGGATGCTGGTTCCCAAGGAAGCAGGGATGCTGGCTCCCGGGGAAGCAGGGATGCTGGCTCTCAAGGAAGCAGGGATGCTGGTTCCCAAGGAAGCAGGGATGCTGGTTCCCAAGGAAGCAGGGATGCTGGCTCCCGGGGAAGCAGGGATGCTGGCTCTCAAGGAAGCAGGGGTGCTGGCTCCTGGGGAAGCAGGGATGTTGACTCCCCAGCTCAGGGAGGCTCTGGTGGCTGCATGGATGCCCCACGCCGGAGGTTGCCAGCTGGAGGAGATACAGGTGGTTAAAGCCCAGCTGGCAGATGCGCAGTGGAGACAAGCGACTTGGTCACACGGAGGCAGGTTCACACTCCTGCTCCCCAGCAACAGAGCTTGTGGTTGTGGTTGGGGCTTTTGTTGTTTTTTCTTTTGCTTTTGAAAAGCCAAATAATCTCACAGGTCCTTCTTCACCTTCGGGTTCCCTGGTACAGACAAGGTGTTGACAGAAAACATCCATGGTCTACTTAAAGTGACCTCCATCTAGTGCTGCACGGACCTCAGGGCAGGCTGTGAGCTTTGGGGGTGTTTCCACAATATTCTGAGAAGCCGCTTACTCTTTAAAAAGGAAGAGTAAAAACTCCTGAAACCCCACGCAGAAGCCTGACTCCCCTTCAGAAAGCTGCACATCTCCTTCCTCTCACGCTGGGTCACCCATGGTGGGATCCAGGTGGCACCGATCCCACGGGCAATCCCTGAGATTTGCATCTAGTCCTTCATTTGCTTTATGCTGCACGTAGAGTCCTTGCCATGGACATGGGGATTATCCAAGAGCTACCCTGGGAAGGTCCAGGCGAGGTATTTCTAAGGGTATTTCTGATGCAGACAGATTCTGAACCCACTGCTGCTGCTTGGGTTTACTGACAGGACAGAGGAGAGGTATTTAGATGGCTTGTCCTACCTCCTTCCCCCTCTGACCTTCCCACTGGGTCAGGACAGACCCAGCAAGGCCCTAGAGAGGCAGCTGAAAAAGAAACCCCTTGAGATGAGTAAACAGACACCCACGTGCTTCAGCAATCAGAAATAACCCTGTGTCAGTGTCGAGTTCTGCATCCCTCCAGAGAGCACAGAGCATGAAAAGAGGACCTTGGTTTGGACTCTGCCTGTCTGCTCCCCTCTGCCCCCATAACGAGCTTTGAGAACCCATAACAAAAGGAACAAATTTAACAGCAGCAAGGCAGCTGGTCCCAGATCAGGAGGAACCTCAGCAGCTGGTGAGGTCCAAAGCAATGGAGCTGGGAGGAGGTGGTAGTGTGAAACAGCACCAGCACAAGCCCTGCGGAGACTCAGTTCATCCTGACACCTCCTACATTCTGCCATGGCCCCAGTGAACCAGAAACCATGGCCACAATCTGATGCTCAAAGATGAGCACCACCTCCTGAGGAAGCTTCACGCAGCGGCGCAGGATGCAGCCAGCCAGCTCCCTGCGTGTGAGATCTGATCAGTCCTGACCCCACCACGACCATCTCATGTGTTGGGTTATCAGCACCAGACGTGAGGAGGGAGGCCACGGAAAGGCAAATCAAAACCCCCACTGCACATCCACACCATGACAAGATCAGAAAGCCACAGGAGGCACAGATGACAGCACGGAAAGGGTTGGTGTGGGGAGGGAGGAGGAGGAGGAAGATGAAGTCAAGTCCGGGATGTCATGTGAGCAAGTGAGTAATAGCTGTTCTCTGTCTCAGCCTGATGGGGCGAGCTGCAAGGAAAGGTTTGGTTTGCAGAGAGGTCCCTGCGAGCTCTGCTGACGCCCTCGCAGGCGTGGGACGGCCGTCATGGGGCAAAATGCAAATGACACGCACGAGTCTCCTGGGGTGCACATCTGCAGCACATCTTACCTTGTCTACCGAGTCCACCAGCTCCTTCTCTATCCAATTGATGTTGGATTTTGCCTGTGGGACAATAAATGAGTGTCAGGACTGTGAAACTCTGCTCAGGTTTTCCCAAGGAGCTCGTTCAGCAAGCCCACGCGAGCTGCTGGCAGTCAGTGGTGGTTTCTATCCCACCAGCCATGGCTCCTCGGCATTCCAAGCTGTGGTGGTGGCTCCAGAGCAGTTGGAGCAGATGCCATGAAAGGCTCCATTGGATGCTGGAGAAGGACACAGTTACACATGGTCCCCAAGAACCAGAGCACCACTACCAAGGAGGGGGAATTAATTTCTGGTGGGTTGATTCATGTCTTGATCAAATTTTACTCTCAACTCCCCCCAAAAGCATATGTTGTGGTAGTGGTGTCCTGGCTCTGCAGGGAAGTCTGGCACCTCCACGGGCGGCTCCCCAGGGGCACGCTCAGTGTTTCTAAAGCAACCAGGAGGAACACACTCAAATACCAACCCTCACCACATCCCTTGAGGGCAGGGCAGGGCCAACCCCAGCTGCTCTGCCAAGTCCCTGAGCAGCACTGGAAATGTCAGTTTATGGTGCCTCTGGGGCCAGATGCAACCCTGCAAACCCTTATAGAGATGCAGAAGCATTCAAAAGGAGCTCAGAACTGCTTCTCTGAGGATAGGGCTCGTTCTCCCCCAGAACCTCAGATTTCAGGGAAGAAGGAACATTTTGCAAGGTCAATGCCCAAGCCTGCTGGATTTTAATGACGGATACAGATTCCCTATCACATCCAGGCACCCTTTCACCTGGTTTATAGACAACGAGCTAAGTTTGAATAGAAAAATCACCCCCAAAAAATATAAAATCAGATTTCCTCTGGAGGTTGAAGTCATTGGCTGTGGATGAGCTAAAACTCCTGCAACTGCAGAGAGAAGGGATTTAAGAGGGACTCGAGCTGTGACTCCTTCCACGCCGTGTGTTGGCATGACAGAGCCCGTGGTGCTGGTGGGTGCAATGTGGGGCAGAGCCACCTGAAAGTAGGACAGGAGCTACCAAGTAAAAGCAAGCCTCAAGGGAAGGGAGGAGCTGGGTGAAAACAGCGAGATTAGAGTTAAGAATTAACTGATTTTCAGCTCCGGAAGGACTGAATCAGATTGGAGGGGCCCCTGCAGGCACTTCCTCCCCTTCCTCTGCTCTGCCCTGGGAGCAGTCAAGAGCTCTTTGGGTCTGGGAGAAGGTGGCTGTCCCTGCTGCCACTCTGGGAAGTGGATGCCCGGGGCAGCTGGCTGATGCATCCACCAAAGCCACAACCAAACACCTTCCCAAACACCCAAAAGTGATCACAAAAACCTCAGTGGTCCCCCTGGGGCATCACACCCACCCACAGGGGGACTGGATCCTTTACAGCAAGCAGGCACCAACCCCTGCCTGGCATGGGGATGGGTTCATTTCCCTCCCACAAGCACAGATCTCTCTGCAGGTCCACCCCACCAGCACGAGACACTGCTCCTGTGAGCCACCAGGCTTCTGGTGGCTTTACGGGTGCTTAGGCATGGCTCTCTCCATCAGCAGAGCTCAGCAGGCTTTTCAGGAGCACCTTCTGCTACCCACGGCCCCGGGGGAGGCCGTTTCACACGGGTTCCTGCACCACGGGGAGGTGACATTTGCAGCTCCTGGAAAACAAAAGGCCACCCCCGGCCACCCGCCAGGTCTAAAGCCCAGGAGGTCGCTGAAGTCAGAGAAGGAGACAAGTTCTGAGCTTCCCACTTGTGCCTTCACACTGCACAGATGGCTTAGTCATCCTAGAGCAGGGGCTGCAGTGGTTTGCTGGGGTTTGTTTTTTCCATCACTGAGTTCAAAACACAAGTCCTCTCTCCTCCTTTCCCCTCTTTTGAGGAAGGATTTTTACAAGCCAAGAGACAGGTTTGTTTTTGCTGGCGTTTTGTCACTTTGCTGGTTGAGACAGTCACATCTAAATGCAAGAGGGAGAAAAAAAAAAGCCCTGCAAGAGCTAGAAACAGATTACACTTTTGGCATTTCGCTTCCTATTCATCAACAACTAAGCAGAAGCTGTTTTAATTTCTGTTGCTTCAACACATGCTCTGGTCCCAAAACACTCCCAAATTCTGGCAGCACCTAGGAGAGACACTTCTCAGAAAGCAGCTTTGCCACCAGAAACGCCTTTTCCAAAAGAGAAGTCGTTAATTAAAACTGGGGGAAGGTCTGCTCAGGCCATTCCTCAGCTTCTCGTGTCCTGCAGGAGAGACAGAGCACAGCACTGTATGCACAGCAGATATTTTAGCACTTGCCTCCTGGATCCTTGGCTTGCTGCGGAAGAGGAGCCTCAGCATCTCCAAAGCTTCTAGGCTGCTGTTTCTCCCATACTTTGCAATCTGGCTTCTGGACTTAGAGAGCTCAGCAGCACCCAGAGCAGCAACGAGAACCCCGGGTGCAGCCGTCACGTCACTGGGATGTATTTTGGGAGTTTTTTGCTGAAAGGAAACTGTGGTTTCGTACGGGGAAATTGCATTGTGTGGCCATGGCTGCACAATACCAGCAGCCAAATGAAAGGGCTGGATGGCTTTACGGGTGCTTAGGCATGGCTCTCTCCATCAGCAGAGCTCAGCAGGCTTTTCAGGAGGATCACTGCAGTCCCCCACGTCACAGCCAGGAAAACAGGCAGAGAAAGAGCAACTTTGGTCACTACGTGAGGCAGCGACAAGCAGAGAGTCCACACAGCTCCTTCCCCAGAGTTACACTGCCCCTGCATGAACACCAAGTCCAGCATGAATATTCTCCCTGAATTGCAGGGCTGCAGGGAAGGGGCTGGGAGGAGGCAGCTCCTGCACCCTCCCCTGGTCTGTCCCTGCCCCAGGTCACCGTCGCCGCGTGGTCGGCTGCTGTATCCGGTCTTTGGGACACTGCTGGAGGCCCCGCGGGAGGTTTGCAGCCTGGCATGTGATGGGAGGGTTGCACAATCCTGCCAGCTTGCTCAGGGGTCAGCTCCTGCACCGTGACACTGCTCCGTATGGTGACACTGCTCCACACTGTGACACTGCTCTGTAGGGTGACACTGCTCCGTAGGGTGACACTGCTCCGTAGGGTGACACTGCTCCGTAGGGTGACACTGATCCATAGGGTGACACTGATCCATAGGGTGACACCACTCTGCACCATGACACTGCTTTGTAAGGTGACACTGCTCCATAGGGTGACACCGCTCCACAGGCTGACATTGCTCCATAGGGTGACACTGCTCCTGGACCATGATACTGCTCCATAGGGTGACACTGCTCTGTATGGTGACACCACTCCATAGGGTGACACTCCTCCATAGGGTGACACCGCTCCTGCACCATGATCCTGGTCCATATGGTGACACTGCACCCTGCTCTTACACATCCAGCGATGCCTTAACACAGCCAGAGCAGGCAGGAGATGGGAACTGGCCCAGTCAGGCAGTGCAGACATGGGGAGCAGAGGGATGAAGGGTTTCCAGCCCTGAATCAGTGCTCCCCCAGTTTGTGTTTGCCACGCACTCCCAGTGCCCACCAAGAGGCCATCTGGACTTCATCAATGCAAAAGAGATGCCCTGCAGGGTTTCACAAGTTACCCAGCTGCTTTACCACTGTCACTGCAAGGTCCTTTGCTGTTTCACAGAGTCCCTTCAGCTGTCCCTGCCTTGTACCTTCAAAAAAGTCACATTTCCTGCCCAGCTCCTTGCCAGGATCCGAAGATCCACACAACTTCTGCAGATGTTGAGTTGCTGAGCGCTGCCCTGGGTTGCAGCATTCAAACTGCTGCCAGGCTGCAGCTGTGCCCACACAGAGCATCCCAAGAGCTCCTTCACAGAATCCCAGAATCCTAGGGGTTGGAAGGGACCTCGAAAGCTCACCCAGTCCAACCCCCCTGCCAGAGCAGGGTCACCTAGAGTCCATCACACAGGAACGCTTCCAGGCGGGGTTTGGATGTCTCCAGCCAAGGAGACTCCACAACCTCTCTGGGCAGCCTGGTCCAGTGCTCTTCCCTCTCCTGGAGCCTGTTTCCCAGGGGGGATTGCTCCCTCCACAGTGGCAGAGGCACAGAAGATCTCAAAACCAGCTGTAAGATCTGCCTGAACCCATTTCCACTGGCACACCAGTCCCAGGAGAGACGATCCCCAACCAGTGCCGGACACAAATGGTTCCCAGTGCACAGCTTAGAGATGCTGTAACCCAATTCTGGGTCAGCAGACAGGACCACAGGGCTGAGCCCTGGCAACATCAGCTCCATAAAGCAGGACACTCGCTGGCCCTATGGATGTAAATCAGAACAAGCCTTTGCCTCCTGCCAGGATCCAGTTACATCCCACCGAGCACTGGGAACAGCGGAGGGGAGGGAAGGATCAGGGTTTCACAGACAGGAAGGCGATGGTGTGAAGAGCTGAGGAGAGGCAGCTGCTGTCACATCCACACTGAACTGGGTCACATTCTGAACTGGGACCAGTGCTCCCATGCCAGACCAAAGGGATGTCTCAGCAGAGATCTCAGCTGCTGGCTGGGAAGCACTGGAAGAAGACCACCCCGTGCAGACTCTTCCAGCACAGACTGCTCCCAACCTCAGGAGTGGGACCTTCACACTCCTGAACTTCTGCATGAAGTTATTTCATGCACCCTCCTGCAGAGCAACAACCAACTCCTGCTGGGAGGGAGCCTGAAATAAATGGGAAGCAAGAGATGCCGTGGCTTTGGGGAGGAAGCGAGTCTGCTTTGTGTTGTGAGGAGCAGAGAGGCCAAGGCTGCTCTGTCTGGAACTGTTTTTTTTCAAAGTGGTGGTTCTCAAAAAGGGGAACAAACCAAGCAAAGAAACCTCCCCAGCCACTGCCTGCCCTCCTGCAAAGGCCTTATTTGGGCAAGCTGACGGTTGGGCTCATCAGCAACCAAAGAATTGGCCAGAACCACCTACTTTTGTCTGTGCTTCTCCAGAGGATCATGCTCAGTGCTCCTGGGAGCCCCCTGGCTTGGCCCCAACCTCAGAAATCCCATGGGACAAGTCCCTGAGCAGCACCGTCCTCCCTGGAGCACAGAGACCCTTGCAAAGAGAAGGGTCCCACATCTGAGCCAGCACCGAGGGTGGCCTGGGCTTGTCCAGAATCGCCTTGACACAGAAGGATGAGATGCCCACAGCAATGAGATGGTCCCATCGAGCAGCTGCAGCTTTAAATTCACATTGCTGCCATCCACTGACTTCCAGGAAAGTGTGACAGGTGATAAAACCACCCCCACAGGAAACCTGCCCGCCCAGCAACACCTCCCGAGAGGTCTGCAAGAGAAATGTCACCCTCTACCTGTGCCACCTCCACGTGGCAGGGTCACCACGGCAGCCCATGGCCACTCCTGGGGCTTGGCTGGGAGGGGAGAGCAAGGGCAAGGACAGGGAGCCAGGACAGGGAGCCAGGGCAAGGAGCAAGGGCAAGGGGCAAGGACAGGGAGCCAGGGCAAGGACAAGGACAGGGAGCCAGGACAGGGAGCCAGGGCAAGGACAAGGAGCCAGGGCAAGGAGCAAGGGCAAGGGGCAAGGGGCAAGGACAGGGAGCCAGGAGCCAGGGCAAGGACAAGGACAGGGAGCCAGGACAAGGTCGGAGCTGCTCACACCAAAGGTCTGGCCACTGTTTCACTGCATTCTGTAAGACAGGGTCACTGTATGCCCACACCTGCAAAAGGCTGGGGAGAAAAGATCCGAGACCTCTCACTTGAGCTTCTCAGCCACTTCCAACCACGCTCGGAGCAGGAGAAGCTGTAGAGGAATTCAGCCCTGGGGGTTTCATAAAAGCAGGCAGCAGATGGAGGGAGGAGGTGAGCCCATGCCCCTACGAGACATCAGAGAATCAGCAAAGGGTTTGGCAGGAGGAACATCAACACCTGGGGTGAAGGACAGAGCTCAAAAGAAGAGGGAGATCCTCCAAGCAATCCAAGAGGATCTGCAGGGAAGAGATGGTCTCGTCAGTCCTTTGCACTGAACTCACACGGGGAGCTGCTGCTGGACAGACAAAAGCCCAGGGAGGCAGCGAGGGACAGCTCTGAAGGTCCAAGTCTTGGACAAAGTCACTTCTACAAACACAGCGAAGGAGCACTGGAGACTTTAGCAACTGGAACGTGCTGATAAGTGGATGAGGACGGGGGTGGATTCCTGGCAGGATTCCTAAGAGGGAGCAGAGGCACGTCTCACCCTGTCCCATCCCTGAGGACTGCTTTACGGGTCTCCTGACAACCAAACCAAACCAAAAACCAGGAAGGGAGAAGAGAGGAAAGCCAGGACACACAGCCAGAGCTCTATCAGTAACGGTGGCATCTGCAAACCTTGTTCACTGCTGCCCTCATGCACAAGCTCTTATAGGGCCAAGGCAGTGGGAGAAGCAAACACTGACTCCATCGTGGCACAGATAATGCCAGGAACCTCCCTCCGTATGGCTTAAGCCAGAAGCTTTTGACTCCAAGCATCCTGGAAGCTCTCCCCTGTCTCCTTGGCTTCTTCTCCACTCCAGCAGCCAAAGGCTCAGTGTAAAATTAACTTGGTCACCCCTGGGAAGGGCTCTGCTGCCACTCCGAGCAGGGAGCTTGGCTTCCCAATGGGGGTTACAAGCAAATCCCTAAAAAGGGAAAACTCAGGCCAGGACAGCACAAGTTTGGTGTCCAGGTGGAGCAGTTCCACCCTTTTTCACGGGCCCCTTCTCTCACCAGCAAGATCACTTCTCTCGTATGCCAAAAAGTGACCCCTCCCCCATCACCTTCTGTGGAGATGGATGGAGCCAACACAGGGAGCAAATCCTGGAGGCCACAAATGGACACTGGCACGCTCTGGCACTGGGCCAGCGACACAGCACTGGGAACAGTGGTGACAGGTACTGGTGTCTGCAGCCATGGCACAGGCTGTGGCACCCCAAAGGGGCTGGGAGCCCAGGGGACTCCCTGGCTGCCCAAGCTACCGCTCCCCCTCGAGCAGACTCCAGCAGGTGGCACTCAGAGCATCTTTAACACCCAAAACCTGTTTCTGTTCTGAAACACCAGGGTGAGAGCAGAAAGGACCCATTTCATCAACACCCTTCATCAACACCTCTGCGGGAAGATCCTGCACCTCTAAACCAGAGGGGTCTAGGAACTCATTAAGGGATGAGATGTTTTCCCAAGCAAAGCCTGAGGAAGGAGAAGGCAGAAGGCAAGGCAAGATGCCTTGCTCCCATGGTAAGCCAAGCCCTTCTGCTCCACAGCTTCCTTCATGAGCTGCTGTTTGACCACTCGCTTGACCAGGAGTGCCAAAATATCTGCTACACACCAGGGAGCTCAGGTCCCCTGTGGGATGGAGGGAGCAGGGAGGCTCAGGCATCCCCTTGCACTCCCCCTTCTCCTCCCTGCTCCTGGCTCTCTCCAGGGGCACTCTGGCACCAGATCCTGCAAGTTTCTTTAAAAAAAAAAAAATACATAAAAATATATCTCCACCCTTTCCAGGCACTACAAGCCAGAGCTGGCCAGGATCAGCTGACAATGAGCAGTTCAGGCTCAAGATACAAGCTCAGGCAAAACATCTTCCCAAACCCCAGCGAGGTTCTCCGAGAGCTCTCCGGGGCACTGCAGCCTGCACAGAGCTGAGGAGCACCCCCAGCCAGCAGGACTTTGCACCCAGTGAAATGAGATGCTGGAGAGGAAAACGCCTTTAACTGCCAGGAGATAAGGAACTACTTAATTCTGCAGCTCTTGCAGAACAAATTGGTCTCCATTCAGCAAGTGCAAAGGACGCTGCCGCCCCTTCCTGCTGCCTGGCAGGAATTTCCCAACAAGGAGGAAAGGTCCACTCAGCAAATTCAGCTCAACGCATGCTTTGATGGTGGTAAAACCAGGACACCACAGCTCGAGCTATTCTAAAGGAAGAATATTCCCCTTGGGAACCAGCATTAAAGCATCATCCTCCACCCAGGCACGGTGAAGCTTTGCTCCTTTCAGTATCGAAGATGAAAACTCTTCCTATAACTGAGTTATAAAATATAATGCCAGTTCACAGGGAGAACCAAGACTTGCTTGCTGACCTCGGAGTTATCATGGGATGTGGAAACTATTCCTCTATCACAGGAACACAGGAATTCCATACTCCTCCCACAGCACACACGCTGCCAGGGCTTTTCTCATTGCAAGCCACGTGAGAAGTGGTCTCAGGGCTTGGTACCAGGGTTTGCTCTGTGGAATAACCCAGCTCCCTCTCACCCTTTGGGAAGGACACATATGGGGGATGCGTGAAGAGAAAAAGTCTTCATGGTGGCTCTGAACTTTAGCAGTGTTTAAACCCCCCCCACACATGTCCAAAACACACCCTGAGCTGCTACCAACACCCTGGTGGGAGTGTACAGAGAGCTGTAGCGAAGCACAATTTTTCATTTAATGCTCACTAACAAATGCTTATTAACAATTTAATTTAATGCTTGTTAACAAACATCATTTCATGCTCATTAACAAACACAAAGGCTGCCAGCAGCCTCCCCCTCCGTGGCTCAGCCTGCCCTGCGTGCTGGGAATGGGACCCCAACATGAACATCACCAGCTCTCCCCTTCCCAAACAGCACAGCATGGGATTCACAGTCACACTGAACGCTGGGAATAACATGTTTTGCCCTAGGATAACATGTTCCCTTAGGATAAATGCTGTTTTAAAGAGCTTTTGCTCCCTGCTCTGTCCATGTGGGGACCCTGGTGCTCCCCCCCGGTGCTGCAGCACAAAGCAGTGACCCCCAAGGCCACTGCTGAGCATGGAGCAGAGTTATTGCCCCTCCACATTCCCAATCCATGCCCAAGCCAGCCTGACCCATGCACTCACACTCACCTCCCTAATGGCACAGAGCACAACACGATTGTGTTCATCATGGAGCCCACATTCCCAGAGCCATGCCCGAATCCGCTGGGACTGAGGTTCCAAGTACAAAGGAGGGATCAACGCCCTCATTTTCCCTATCCTAAAGGGTGACATTTCCCAGCTCCAGGACTGGCAAGGGAAGGGTCTGGATTTCATGCCAGGGAAACCCTTTCTGCCTCAGAGCATCGCTGTGCTGGGATCAGCTGGGGTTCCTGGGAGGCAATGCCTCTGCCTCCCCCCCGCCACGAGGCAGCCCCAGGCATGCAGGGAGTGGATTTTCCTACAGGGAGGGGATTTTCCTACAGGGAAGGGCTCCAGGCAGAGAATCCTTAGAGGATAGCTGGGACCATCCTCCTTCCGATGGTCCCCAGCCCCTGGCAGGCAGCACTGGGAGGGAGGCAGGGGGGGAATTATTGCAGCTTGACCTGGAGCTATGGAAGGAATTCACTGCTCATGTCAAAACTCGGGCTTCCAAATACAGCTGAGGTTTGCAAAGCTGCAGGAGCTTCAGGAGAGGCTGCTTGAGTGTGCAGGGAGAGTCCTGGGCCATCATCTGACCCAGCGACCCCCCAGCAAACCCAGCCAAGGGGACTCAAAGCTCCCAGAAAGCTCCAGAGACCCAAGCCCACTCTGACCCCTTGAAAAATCAAATGCAAGTTCTCTGGTTTGAGCTGCCAAGAGGTCCCCTTCATGCTAAGAGGCTGCGATTAGAGCAGTGGCCAACACTGATGAGGATCACACCACTGCACTTGTCTCCTGCTGAGAAGATTTGTGCTCAGCCTGGAGCTCCTGAGCGACGCTGGCAGCATGGAGCCCACACAGCCAGAGCCCTCCATCCCCTGGGCACGAGGTGGACACTGGAACGAGGTCATCTTTAAGGTCCTCTTGGGTGCCATCCCCTGCCTCTGGCCTCCATCCACCTTCCCCTCAACCAGCAAGAGGAGCCCATGGCTCCTCCATCCCTCTGGGAAGGGCTGGCAGGGCTCTGCCCTTGCTCCCCCTTCCTCCTGGGTCCACAAAGAACTTGACTTCAGGAATCCTGTGCCCTCAGCCTGGCCGAGGAGGATCCCTTGAGTAGCTGCAGGCTCCAGAACTGCGATGACTCTGACGGGGAGGTGGATGACACAGGTGACACAGGTTTCCTCCAGGCACAGCTTGCAAGAAAAGATCATTTTCATTTTTTTTCCTAGTAAAAAAGGCTTTCTGGAGACAGAGCTCGAGTTTCCATTAACCCACTGGGGGGGATGGAAATGGAAGGGCAGAAACCGGAGCCGTTGGGATGGGTTGGCTGGGGCACCACTCAGCAGCTCTGCAGCCTCTGCTGCATTCCTCGTGTGCAAGTCCTGTAAACTGACCCCTCTTCAATTATTCATTAGAGTCTGCAGCTCATCAGAGACTCTGCTTCTCAAACAGGCATTTGTTTGTTGGTTTTTTTTTTCCCTTTCCTAAGAGCTCAGAAGTTTGCTGTTCACCACAGCCCGGCCTCGCCAAGGACGAAGAGCGAAGGCTCTGGTGGGAAGAAGCCAGGCAGCTGTCAGGCATTGCATTAAAAACAAACCCACTTGGATACTTCAACAGAGAAGCTGGAGCAGCCAGTTTGAACTCAGCTTTACCACTGACAGGCTGCAAAAGCCAAACGTTGAGAGCAGCAATAGCTGAGCCAGCCCCTGCGGTGCAGAGGGGAAGGTGGATCTCCAGGCAGCACCATGCCATGCTCGAGACGTTCTGCTCCCACCAGGTTCTACCAGGTCCTGCACAGCCCTGAGGGACCAGAGCACTCCTGGCCGAGTGGGTGGAAGCAACAGCAGAGGGGCAGTGGGCAGGGAAGGGATTTGCTAAGGTCTCTTCCCACGTTCCAACAGCTTTCCAGTTCTTGGAGAAAGCAGCAGCAGCTGTGCAAACACGCCGGGCCGTGTCACAGCCCAGCATTCCACTCGTTTGTTTTGAACCCCTTCATGCTAAGAGGCTGTGATTAGAGCAGTGGCCAACACTGATGAGGATCACACCACTGCACTTGCCTCCTGCCAAGATTTGTGCTCAGCCTGCAGCTCCTGAGCGATGCTGGCAGCATGGAGCCCACACAGCCAGAGCCCTCCATCCCCTGGGCACGAGGTGGACACTGGAACGAGGTCATCTTTAAGGTCCCTTCCAACCCAAACCACTCCATGATTTGCCCTTTGGTGGCCAGCAGGTCTCGGATGACTCTTCTTCCTCCACCGCTGTGAAGAGAAGGTGCATCAAGGTTCCCTTCTGGGATGCAGCTCCAGAGGACAGGACAATGGTCAACGTATCTTCTGGCAGACAGCAAAGTTCACAGCAAGAGACCCAGCACAGGGCCAGGGTAAAGGAGAGAGCTGCACTGCTGGGAAGCAGAGCTTTGAGCAAGCATTAATGCAGCACATCACGGTGGAGCAGCACAAAGCCTCCTCTTCCTCCATCCCGCTGGAGGAGCATGAAGAATTCCCAGTTTGTGGCTAGAGGTCAGAGCAGGATTCCCCACCAGCAGTGAAGCCCACCCTGCAGAAAAGCTGCTCCAGCTACACCCGGTCCTCCGATGGGAGTGAAGAGCTGGGCTCGAGCACCTCAGCAGCTGCAGGAGGAGCTCAGGACAACCAAAACCAGCCTCATTTCTAACAGCACTCAGGTGCCACTGAGCCATGCCAAGGGCTGGCAGAGCCATCACGGGCTACAACCCTGTCTCCTCTAACTCATCCCAAAGAATTCCAACTCAAAGCTGTGATTGCAACCATCCTTGGTCATCCAGGGTTCCTGCCTTGAGCTCCCCTTGCTGAAGATGCTGCAGGGGAGCACCTTGCTGCAAGTGTTACGTGGTGAGGACACAGGGATGAGTGAGCAGGAGCTGTACACATCCTGGAAGGAGCTGTGTCTCCCCTTTTACTGCATTTGGACTGGATGATCTTGAAGCTCTCTCCCAACCTTGACGATTCCCACTGCCCTTTGCTGCCTGACAGCCAGGCTTGGCCTCAGCAGGTCAGGCACCTCGTGCACAGCAGAGCAAGCCCTGGCTCCCATCTCAAAGGTCTCTTTTATGGTGCAAAGCAGGGCTGGCAGAGGTTACTCATTCACCTCTCCAGTTTCCATTGCACACTGTGATTATGACCCAAGGAGGAGCTGCTCAGCACCCCCAGCCCACACCAGCGTTACCCCGAGAGCGGGCACACTCAGCACTGCAAACCCACTCCTCTGCTCCCCAGTATGAAGCCATTTCACTAATTGGGTGTTTAATTCCTCACACTTTGCACCTTCGTGGAGCACAAGCTCACCCCTCAGCCGAGCTGTAAAACCCCAATTACACAAGGTTCCATTTTTCCATGGAATTCAAGCCCTCTGTTGCCACTCCCCAGCTGAACAAGGACCAATCTTGAGCCCACCTGCCAATTAAAATCTGAAGCACGTAGGAGGGAAGGAGGTTCAGCACCTAGAGACCAAGGCACTGCACTGCCAATCAGCCCCTGGGGCACAGCAGCTCTGGAGAGCAAGAGACCTCCTGCCTTGCTCCTGAGCACACAGAGGTGCAGCTGAGCTTAACCCAAGGCTGCTGCAGGAGATGCTTCTCTCTGTGTCAGCCCAGGGAAGAGAGCAGGAAAAAAGGAAGCCCTGAAGGGTGTCAGGGTAGAAGTCCTGCTCCTCTGCCACCAACATGAGCAGGAAAGAGCAGCTCTCCTATGCAGCATCCTGTCCTAAAGCCAACATCAAATCTAAACAGAGTCAAACACCATCAGAGAGGGAAGGAAAACCAAAAAGCCACCCTTGTACCTGTCTTTGCCCAAGGCTCCCATTCAATAGAGCGTTGGATTAGGAATTTGGTCTTAGGGATGTGGCCAGGATTGCCTGGCAGGTTGCAGGTAGGGACACACTGGGAACACCCAGGTAAGCAAGGATTCGGGCATGAGCAACCTAGGGTTGTGCTAGATCGTGTCAGGAGAGGGTTTGGCTTGGAATTCCCATGGAATGCTGGTGGGATGGCCCTGGCTGCAGACCCAGGCTCCTTTCCCTGTGACCATGCAAAGAGTGGCAGATGCTCCCCAGAGCTCCCTGCTCAAGCTATCTTGAACCTCCAAGATACTTCGATAAACACACTGAGGGATGATGCTCGCAGGGGCTTGTGCACCACACAACTGCTCTTGAGAGGTGGGAATCCACACGGGAATAAAAGCCACAAGAAGCTGTGAAATGCACCAGCTGTCCTCGGTGGGAAGCTGAGCTGGAGCTACAAAGGCAGCTGGAAAATACCCCATCCCAGCCCAAAACAACCCCCTCGCTACCTCTGCAGCAACCATTTCATCACATTTCATGCCCAAAGACACAACAACAACAGCAGCAGGTGGGATGATGATGATGATGGAGTCTGCATCAGTCTCCTGCTCCCAGCTGCGAAGTTCCCAGCTCCTTTGAAGAACTCATAGGATTTCCTCCTTTGCAAAGTGTCTTTGGTTACTGCCCAGGTGGATAACGATGGCACTTCTGGCAGCATCCCACCCACGGGGACACGGGAGGCACGGGCACTCCTGCGTGGGTGTTGAGTAATTGCCACAGTTGCTGCTCGAGGCTATTTTTAGGACAGATCACAGAATTATCTGCAAAAGGAGACCAAGTACAAGCTGAGAATGAAGGCGCCTCTTCCCCTTGCAGCTCTCCACGTGCAGCTGGAACAGGAGGGCACGGGAGGGATCCTGAGAAACCTCCAGCCTGGAGAAACCTCCAGCCTGGAGAACCTCCAACCCAACCTGAGAACATCCAACCCAATCTGAGAACATCCAACCCAACCTGAAAAACCTCCAACCTGAGAACATCCAGCCTTGGATGTTCACTGCCACTTACTTCTTTAGTCCTTATTGTAGGCAGAGCCAGAAGCTGCTACTGACAATGCCTACCCCCAAATAAATAGAAAAACACAAATATTGTGTGCTGCTGCAGCATCACAGGGTGCTGGAGCCTGCCCTGAAGCTGAAGGTATGTGTTTATAGGAGGCATCTCATTTGTCCCTGCTGGGAGCGAACGTACCTTGTACAAACTTGGAAACTGTGACTGAGGTTATTTCAGGAGCTCATAGCAAGGGCTTCACATGTTCAAAAGTTACCAAAAATGGGATTGTCAGACACTGCTCACAAGCATTTTGGCCACGGTGCCCCAGAATAGAGCAAATCCAGACACCTGCATGCAGCACCAGGCTCTTGTGGGGCACTGGACAACCTGCCTGCTGCTCTGCTCCCCAGCTGCGATGGGGACTTGACCCCCCTGGCCCACAGAGGGACAACAGAGCAGCAATGAGAAGCCCAAGTGCTTTCTGGCCTCCATCACATGGTCTTTCTGTGGAGCTGCACTCACAGATGGAATCAGCCAGGGTTTGTCCCACTGATGTCCTTCAAAGAAGAAAAACAATCGATTATTTTTAAAGCAACATCTTTCAGCTGCTTTTACAGGAGGGCTGCTTAGTGTTTGAAGATGAAAGAGGCAAAGTCTCAAGTCTTAGAAGCCCAGCTGGAATCCAACCAGAATAGACAGATTATTTTTTTTCCCCATGCCAGAGATGCAGGCACAGTGCAGAACTGTAAATCCACTGCTCTTAGGGATGGAAGGACACAGTCTCATTGGCAGGACACAGTCTCATTGGAAGGACACAGTCTCATTGGAAGGACACAGTCTCATTGACCTGAGTCCATCTGACCCACGCCAGATCTCTTTGCAGGCTGCTGGAAAAGTCCCAGCCCAGCAATGGGGCCAGAAGTGCAGAACAGGTAGTTGAGACCCAATGGCAATGCTGGAAGTCCAGCAGGTTCCTGGCAAAGAACTGGCTGAAAAGCAGACAGTGAGGTTTTAGGTTTAAATTTTCTTTAGTAAAAACACAATGGTAACCAACTGGGAAAACAACACAAGAAGCCCCCCTGGCCTTAGGCACAGATGATGCATCAGGGAGAGAAACTGCTGCAGGGCACTGGCTGAGGGTAAAGCTCAGGACAAACTCTTGACAACCCGTTCAGCAAGGTCTGCCAAGCCAACTCAAACACGTTGTGTCATTCTTCATGGTTATAGCATGTACATATCAGAAAAGGAAATCCTGAAAGGCTTAGGATTTCAAGGCACTGATATGGCTCTTCCTGCACAGTGTCTCGCAGGACAGAGAAGAAATTAAGAACAATTAAGAAATACCCATGGTAACATCATCAGCCCTCGGTCTCATACCTGGAGAGGGCTCAGGTCAGAGAAATCAAGTCCTCCAACATCATGCTGCTCATGTGTGGAGCAGGAAGAGCTTTAGGTGGCTGAAGAAGGTCTAGCAGATGAAGACCCTTGCCCAGAACATGGAAGACAGCAGCTCAGTTCCCTCCACCGTTCCCTGCTGATGTTCACAGCGATGCAGAGGGCAACTGGACAGAAGCAGAGCTTCTCCCAGCCCCACCAAGGCAAGAGAATAAACAGATACGAGGCGCTCAGCGAGGCAGCTGTGCCAAAACCATCAAATACTCTCATATTTCTCCTCCTGTCTGGCAAGATCACAGCACAGAGGGGGTGTAAACACGGCACTGCAGCACCCCAGGGATCTGTGCTTCCACCTTTCTGCCACAGCCTCCAGTGCATCTCCCGTGTGCTGGGCTGAGGTGGCCCTTTGGGAAGCATTCCAGATATGTGTGGGTGAGCAAAGGGACGGGAAGAAAGAGGGTTCATCTTTTCTCTCCCCCTACTGCAGTCCCTCATGCTGTCACAGGCACTCACATCCACATTCCAAAGCAGCACCTTACAGGATTTAAAAGCAGCCGCCCCCAACCCATTATTCCCCAAGTCACCCCACACCCCAGAGTGTTCTTACCTGGGATGGAGGATTCCCACCTTCTTCTGGCACAGCCTGCCCGTTCTGCAAAGGAAGAGAAGCTGCCATTAGCACACGCCAGGCACAGGGCTGCTCCCTACCCCCCCGTTCCAAACGCCTTGGGAACCCTTCGCGCAGGACACGGGGGAGGATGCCGCTTTTGGACACGGTACAAGGCGGTCCAACACTCCCCATGCACCAGGGGACACCTTCTGCCAAGGGAAAGAAAAACACAAACTTGTTTTTTTTAAAAAAAAGTCCCTTGTTCAAGGACTCCCCACACTCCCCGAGGGTGGAATGAGGGCTCTGGGGACACAAGCCTGGGGTTGGCACCATCCCACCACCTCCTGCACCCTGTGGCTGCCCCCTCCACTGCTGCCCTAGGACAGCTGGAAGAAGCAGTGGGTGAGATGAGGTGAAGGCAGAAAAGCAGTTAACAGCCATTTTAGCTTGAATATGAACATTTATCAGTTATTTATTACCCTATCGCAGCTGATAGCGCTGCAGGAAACCTGCACCACCTGCACCTCCAGGCCACCTCTGCCCTGCCAGCCCAGCTCCTGCTGCTGGAGCTCCGTGCAAAGTCACAGCAGGTGACCTGAACTGCCTGGAGCAGCATCGCCCGGGCACACTCGGCACTGAACCAAAGAGGTATCAGGTTCAGCCCAGCACCGTGCCCGGAGAAGGCAGTGGGAGGAGAATCAGGTGGGATTTACTCAGACACAGATAAGCAGAGCATGTACAAGAGGTTTCCTGCAGACCGTAGAGAAAACCAAGAGCAAAAATATCTCAGGCTCCAAAAAATCATGGAATTCATCTCTTTCTTTGAAAGAACAAGGCAAATTAATTCCTCTTCAGATGTTATGGTCCACGAGAAGAGTTACAACGCAATCGCATTTCAGCCTCAGATTCTCAGCTGAATGCCTGGGTTTTAGAGCCTTTCAGGAGTCCAGCAGAAATAAAACTAGCTCCTTCCTTGGAGAAGCAAGGGGACATCAACCCAACATCCATCTTCGGACTACAGAATCCTCTTCTCCACCTTAGGCCAAATTTAAGTTGGTTCCTTTTAATACAAAGCAAAACTTGTAATTGTTGCTCTTGATTGAGCTTTAGGGCTGCTGAGAAAACCACCCTCCTACAACATTCCCTGGGTGCTTCCAGGTTCACACTCTCCTGCTTCCTTCCCACAGGAGATCATCACCACTGACTTTAGACCACTTGGCTCCCTGCTGGTGGCTGGCTCACAATAACAGGTGTAACACTAAAGAACTAAATTTAAGCACAAGTTTTGCTTTCAGATACTTCAAACACACAGACAAACAGTCCAGAGTCTCCACAGATCTTCATATCTAGGTCTCCCCACTCCCACCTCAGCCCAACCTGCCTGCAGCACCTTGCTACCACAACATGGAGCACCACCACGCCAGCTGGGGAGAAGACCACCTGCCTCTGGTCCTGCAGTGCTGACATTTATATGGATCCACTCTGAGCTCCTCAACCAACTTCAGCTGGGCTTAAGTCCCTCAGTATTTTCAGCCACTGAAGAAAGCAATAGCAGGACCACCCAAGCCAAGCTCTCCCAGAGCAACGCTGCCTTGATGTTTACACCGAGCTCTTGGTGCTGCTCACACAAAGAATAGCTGAGAAGTGAAGTAAGGTTTCATGTTTATGTATAACCTCCACAAAGAGGGGGGAGACACTGTGCTCGAGATAACCAGACTTGGAAACACGCTGATGTTTACTGGCTCGGCTGTCGCTGATCAACAACCCACAACTCGCTGCTAATCCAAACCATAGCATGGGGAGGGCTGTTTATGACTGAAACAGCTCAAGAAGTAGAATTTCCACATTGGACAGAGGGGAGCGGTGCTGGCTCATGGTCCAGAGAACAAATCCACCAGGCACGTGCAAGGAGAGGGATGAGCTGAGGCACGGGATGAGCTCTTTTATTCCCCTGGGAAGAACAGCACACGGCAAGTGAATGCAGGGTCTGTCCAACCCTCCAGCTTCAAGGATGAGTTGGGAGACACCAGGTGCTACCTCCAGACCTGCCAGGCCTTTGGAGTGCTGCATTTCACCAGCTCCTTACCCTGAGGAACACTTGTCCTACACACTGCTGCTGAGAGAAACCCACCCTACCTGGGGGTGGAAGGGATGTAGAAAGCAAGAGACCCAGTGTCCATCCTGGGCATGAAGGTCCATGATCTTAGAGGGCTGAAGCTCCTGATGGAACAGTCACTTTCTCAAGCTGACACGAGGCAGATGTGTAAGGAGAGAATTGCAGTATTTAGAGCCAAGTGCTTTCCTTCTACCCCAGAGCAAAACCAGTCCCTTATTCCCTCATATGGAATTCAAGAGCCATTTGTAAGCGTCCACACTCACAGACTCATCACCTCCTGAGATACAACACAGCCATTCACCACATTGTAAATAGAGCTGATCTAGTTTGTGGGTCTCTTGCTTCGACACTTTAAAATGCTTTATTTTGAAGATTTCCTGGCAGGGAGCAGCCAGGCAACACCCTCTCCTTCCCTTGGGTGCCCTGGGCACGGAGGAGCTGATGCTGACAGTGGCAAGAGCAGGGCTTGGGCTACCAAGAAGGCAGCAGTGCGAGCCTCAGCAGGGGCCAGCAGCCTGTCCCTGGGGCTTTCCAGCCAGCGAGCAGAAACGGGGATTACAGAGCTAATCTGATGGGCACGTGGAGCAGTAGCGTGGCTGCGAGGGCACCTCTGGGTGAGCAACAGCTAAAACTGCCTGGGAGATAATGCAAAAGCCCTTTGCACACACACTGCTCTAGTGAGTTGTCCTAATAGCGTGCAAAAATGTGTACTGAAAACCCATGCACATGCAGTTATGCAACTGCCAGCCTGGCTGAACTTGGGAGATATTTATCTTAGGACATCTTGCATTTTAAATCCCTTTAATTCCACGTAATCCGCAGCACAGGGAGCAATTTAAAGAACACGGCAGCACCGCTCGGATCTGAAACCAGGACGAGTCACAGCCCTGGCAGGACCATGCGGGACTGTGCCCACTCCTGCTGCCAGCGAGGGCTGTGCTCCATAGTCAGCTCCATCAGCACAAGTCATCCCGGATTATCGACAGCTCTGCTTAGAAAAGCAGCCTGCTGCTATTTCTGAACCTCTAGGTTTTGACTCAGTCACTTCCCAGCTGCCCATATACAACACAGCAAGGTACCGGGTACCCAGAGATGCTCTGATGAACCATGAACCAACTCTGATGAACCATGAAGCATCCAAGCAGGGAGGAAACCCTTCGCCCCAGAGTTTCTGCTAGTTTGACACAAGAACGAGGCATTTCATCATCATTAAATGGAATTTATGGATCTCACCTATCGCAGTTCAGAAAAAGGAAACCATTCTGCAAAAACAAAGACCTCCAAAAGGACTCAGGTAGCCCAAACAGACCGAGGAGTCTACGAGGCATATCAGAGACAAAAGTCACTTGGCATCCTCCCCTGTCTTTTAATCACTGTTTTATGCACTGTTCAGCTAAGATGCTTGAAAAAGATAGTTATTCATGAATAGTTCCTGCTCAATAAAGGATGATACATATATACGGGCAAAAATAATTAGCTTGAAGTGGTTGGGTTTGGCGCAACCCCACGGCAGTTGTGTTGCTCTATGTCTGTGTAACAAGACAAGAGTTTAAAGAAAAGCAAAGCCCTGCTGACAGCATCCATCGCTATGGAGATGAAGTCATCCAACTCCACTCTCTATTGCTTGTACTCTGCCCCAGCCAGGTTTTTCTACTACGTAAGCAATATTCTGAATAATATAAGCAGCAGAGAGAACAAGGGGGAAGGGGAAAAGTATTCCGAAGTTAGCTCAGTCCCCAGGACAGAGGGACTTGTCTCCTGTCAGGGGTCAGCTCAAGCTCCCACTGCCACCCACTCCCGTGCGTTCCTCCGGCGTGGCTCCAGGCTGAGCTGGGACGAGGGGCACCCGCTGTGACCCGTTCCCGGCAGCAGACAGCCAACACTCCCAGTGGAAAAAAAAACCTAAATCCCTTAACAAAAGGACTGGTGCCTCACCAGCACGGTGACAGCACCTCTGCTCCATGACTCAGAAAGCAAAGGTCGGAGGGAGCCGGTTTCTAACCTGGATGGCAGCGATCCCAGGACAATTTACGTAACTGGTGTTCCAGAAAAGTCTCCTCCATTTCTCACTGGTGCCACCTTGCCCAGGAGAAGTGAAAACTTTCTCCTTGGGCCCCTGCCCTTGGTGAATTGAACCTCTCAAGGTGCAAAATTCCACCTGAGTCCCTCTCTGCTGCTCGCAGAAACGCTGCTGGGTGTCACGGAACCCTCCAACATCAGCCCAGGCGATGGCAGCCAGGTTGGAAGCTGGAGAACATCCGTATTATTTTCCTCACTGGAACCAAGTGCCTGTGCTTGCTCACCTCAGAGCAAAGGGAGGTGAATTGCTAACGTCCCACTTGTGACCCAGAGATGCACAAAGCCTGATCTGCAGGAACATCACCCACGAGCGGCTCCTGACCCTGACCTAGAGCTCCGGCCAAGGTGAGCTGGGGGAAGGGGACAGCTCAGAAGGCAAGGGGAGGCCCTCCAGTTTCAGTTTACAATAAACACCCCTGTTACTAATGCAACGGGGAAAACAGCCCTTGCTGCTGCCATGATCCTCACAGCTGACTTGGGCTGACGAACACACCGGACCCCCCCGGCCGCTTCCGCTCCGGAGCGATCCCGTGATGCTGACACAGCACCTGCCTGGCACCTGGGATTATGGAATCTCACTGCCCTGGGCACCGGCATTAGTCCCTCCCGTTGTGAGTCTGGTTGTGTTTTCTGGCTTTTCAGGCTACTTCCCTACTTGGGAAGAGAGAAACCACAAATAAAAAGCTCTGGCTCCCAGTGCCAACTTCCACCCCGGCTCCGGGCACACAACGTGGCTTCAGGAATGGCCATCAAGTTGCCACAGGGCTTCCTTCCTCTCCCACCTTGGAGCACAAACCCACACTCACGACTCAGAGAGGCTGCGGAGGAGCTGCTCCGAGCCCCCTGCACCTCCCTGGCACCCTCCACACAGCCCCCACTGGCACGGGGGGGCTTGAGGAGAAGCCGCGCTGTGTCTGGCTGATGAAAATTGGGCAACCTCAGCTCGGGTCTGCAGGAGCCCTCCCTGCTGTCATTGCAGCAGTGGGGAAATGCTGCCGCCACTCAAAGCAGAGATCCCTTCAGAGGCAATTTTAAATAGGAATGAGCAAATCCGACTGATCAACCCTGGCACAGACATCCCTTGGCACGACGGAGGGGTGCGGCGGCATCAGAACCAGCCAAAACAATGGGAAAGCACCAAGGTCTGAGCAAACACCTGGGACAAAATCCCCACCGTGGCTCTGGTTTCTCCAGCAGAGCTGCTACTCCCAGTTTGGATGAGGAGATGTTTAAACCAGAGGGTGCCAGAGCACAGTGCCTCAGCTGGCTGCTCTGCGCCGGGGGAGAACTGCTCCGAGCTGTCCCTTCCTCCCGGAATGGCTGTGATGCAAAAGCCTGCAGATGTGGCCAGATGTGCGCTCCCTCCGTCCTGCACATCTGCCCCGGGGGTCGGGACTGGGGGAAGAGGAGCAAAGCGGGAGGGAGGCGCAGACACCCAGCAAAGTGACACGGGGCTGCGGTCCCGATGGGAGCACAGGCCCGCGGGAGCAGCTGGGCAGGCAGCAACCCCAAATCCGAGGTGTTTATTCCCTGGGCCTTCAGCTGGGAGCGATTTCCTCGATCGCAGAACCGCTTCGGTCGGGAAAGACCTCCGAGATCAGCGAGTGTCAACCCCACCGCTAACGCGGGTCCCCAAGCACCGCGTCCACACCGGTTTCAGACGACCTCAAAGACCGGGGGCTCCACCACTGCCCGGGGCAGCTCCTCTGTGCCTGAGGGGGGGAATGCGGGGAAACCCCCATGCCCGCTGCTCCCCGTTACCGAGCCCCGGGGCACCCCCCCGGCAGCGCACG
>VZRW01002869.1:74482-92342 GCA_013398125.1 Aegotheles bennettii
TGGGTGCAAACAGAGCCTGGCACGGCGAGAGGGGCACCCGCTGCCTCTCGTGTCAGGAAAGGGAATCACTGAACCCCAGGCTGGGCTGGGTGGGAAGGGACCTCAAAGACCCTCCAGTGCCACCCCCTGCCGTGGGCAGGGACACCTCCCACCACACCAGGGTGCTCCAAGCCCCATCCAACCTGGCCTTCAACACTGCCAGGCAGGGGCAGCCACAGCTTCTCTGGGCACCCTCGGCCAGGCTCTCACCACCCTCACACCAAACAATTTCTCCCTCCCATCCCATCTCCATCTCCCCTCTGGCACTTGGAACCCGTTGCCCCTCGTCCCATCACTCCCTGCCCTTGGCACCAGGCCCTCTCCAGCTTTCCTGGAGCCCCTTCAGGCACTGGAAGGTGCTCCAAGGTCTCCCTGGAGCCTTCTCTTCTGCAGGCTGAACACCCCCAACTCTCCCAACCTGTCCCCAGAGCAGAGCTGCTCCAGCCCCCTGAGCACCTTTGTGATTCTCCTCAAGGTACCAACAACACCGAACACATCTACTGAAAAACACCCAGCACTGATTGTCCAACTCCTCTGTGCATAGGAAGGATTTTTTCCCCTCCTCCATCTGTCTCACTGTACACACACCGCCACGTAACACCAGAAGAGGAGGTGATGAGAAGAAACTCAGTGACAATTCAGATCGCTGCTTAAAGCAGGAAACTGCTCTGGGAAATCCGGATTCCGAGTCTGAGATGTGCAATGAGTCACTGCTCATCCCCACCTGCACTCCCCCCACTCCTTGCCTTCCCTACAAAACGTGGATAAAAAACATATCCGCCTCCCTACGGTGTTTGGAGAGGCTCAGAGGGAAGGTGCTTTAAGCCCAAGTGTTCATAATTCATCACTATTCTTGCTTTCTTAAATAGGAAAAAGTTCTACTCACTTTTTACCAAACCCCAAAGCAAAATGTTTTCGTGTTTCATTATAAAATTAGTTGTTAAAAAAAAACAACCCAACACCTTTTTTCAAAGGGTGCATCGCTAAGGGTTGACTTCATAAAGGTGTGGCTGATTTAATGAGGCTCAGTGAAAGCACACACAGCCAGGGTTTTGCACAGCCCAGGGAGCCAGGGCTGTGCCCTTCACCTGCTCAGAGAGCTCCAAAAAACCCAAATTAGGCCAAAACCCAGCACTTTGAAAGATCCTGGTTAATCCTCCCAGCACCTGAAGCTGATCTGTAAATCACCAGCAGGACCTGTCTGGGATTTCAGCATCTTTTTCACTTGTGGGGGACCTGAACGTGGAACATCCCCGTGGTGACAGCGAGCACTGGAGCTGAGCCCGGGAACTGCTGTCTCCTGTGCCCAGAGCCCTGCTCTGTTGGAGTGTTGGAGCCCCAGATGAAGGCATTAAATAACACAAATCCACCAGACTGCTGCTGAGCGAGGTCCTGTTATAGCCAATTAAACTTGTGTCACTTACTGCTGGAACAGATCTTGTGGAGGGTTATTCATTCAGCTCCAAAGCGATCCATAATTTCCCCTTATTGCCTGGGACATGGTGTGCCGTCTGGTTACATCCATCCTCCAGCTGCTGCCACCTGCTTTAAATGGCATCGATAACACCATGATGTCAATACCAGCATCCCATTTACCTTCTCCATTTGTTTGCAGAAGGCATTTCCCTTTCCTTCTCCTCCACACACGTGTTGGATGGGGCTGGGGTAGGAATGCGGAGGGGGTGAGGGCAGGACAGTGCATTCCATCCTCCCTGTCCTTGCAGGACAGCACATCCTTCCTGGAAGGAGAAGAAAATGAGACCCCACTCTGTGCCCTGCCACACTTTAAACACCATGAACTTCACCTTTGGATGTCACATCCTGGTGCACTCGGAGCTTCCCACAGGGAATATTTAAGCCCCAATGCCAAGCACAAAGGACATTTCCCATCCAGGCCTTGGTCTAATGGTCAGGAATATGATGGGATAAAGGTTGGACTTGATGACCCTGGAGGTCCCTTCCAACCAGAATGATTCTATGATTCTATGACCCACCGAATGCCTCCCAACTTCCAAGGAGGGATCTGGGCAGGATCAGGTGCTGAGTTACCTGCAGAAGCTGAGGGAGAAATCTCAGCCAGGCTGGTCACCGACTCCTGAGAAATTTCTGACTCCAAGGTCACGACTGTCATTATAAACACTAAAAAAATAAATGTTAAAAATAAAATAAATTCCTTTTGGGTTGAAAAGTGGCAGTTCCAGAGTGGCAGAGCAGCCAGTAGGAAAGCAAGGCTTCATTTTCAAGGTCTTAGTGAAGGGTTAAGGGGCAACACCCAAAGGAACCATGGGAAAGGCAGAGCAAGACCTACAGCAGCTCCCTGTGGGAATGGGGACAGGAGCTGCTGCTGCTTCCAGCCCCCTATAGGTCTATTGAGATGCAGAAAGTCCTTCATATTTCACAGCAGGAAGACAACCAGGCTGATGGTGAACTTGACAGAAGACAGGAATTACGAAGCTTTCAGACTTCTTTAGGCTGGAAAGAAAAAAGCAGTGCCCCCCCTCCTCCCCCAGGTACCACTGCACCTAAATAAACCAACCCAATTATCCTGCCTGCTTCTGTTAATAAACCAGCAAATTAAAGATACTGGGGAGACCACAAGTGACTCATGCGTGATTATTCCCTGCATCTCTGCAGCTGCTTAAGGCTAGGAGAGTATTTTGTTGAGGTAGCTTTACAGCATCCTCAAAAATCCCACTAACACCCCCTAAAAAGCCCAGGGAACTGCAGAGCAGCTCTGCTAAGGGCTCTCAACCTCCAGCTCTGGGACTCGGAGAGGAGCCATCGATCTGCTGATAGAAGCTGTTATCAGCCTGACCTTCCCTTGGCTCTTGCCCTGGGATGATGCTGAATCGTTGCTGATTAACAGAACGTGAAACGTGCCACACCAGATTGCTGCTCAGCCCAGGGCAGGATGTTTGGGGGAGACAAACGAGGCAGTGGTTTCCTCCAGGGTTTATTTCCTAATCAAAGAGCAGCGATGGAAAGCAGCGCCTGTCCTGGAGGCAGGGTACAAATGTGCTCTTCGGAGCCAAGAGCAGAGCCTGCTGTTTGGGTGAGTGTCATGGCTAAATACAGTGATTAAAACACACACTGGAGTTTTTCTGAGACAGCTGCAGCCCGGGCAGAGCTGCTGCTGTGGCAAACAGACTCCAGATCAGCTTTGGGTCAGTATTGCACTGGCTGAAAATTCAGAATGCTGCGGGTTTAGTTTGGTTTTAAAGACACCAAATCCTCCTCAAATACAATTGTAGGTATATTTTTGCCTCTGCAGCTTGGTGTGTTCTGAAAGCAGCTGTATTGAGACTGATCCTCGTTACCACATCCAATTTTTCCTCATTATTCCAAAAGCTGCCTGAGTGCTTCTCCACCTAACCACACCATAAACCCAGTGCTCCCAGTGCATCCATCCCTTTTACCAAAACCAGGGAGCATCTCTCATCAGCTGCCTGCTTCATGCTGCGCTGCTTTTACACATATAAGGAAATGCAAAAGGCTTGCAGGCACGGGAGCTCGCAAGGCTGAGTCCCAGAGCCTGCTCCCAATTACAGACTCGTGTGATCTGCTTTGTGTTTACCCTGAGTTGTTTAATTACAGCCCGCAGCAACCCCCTTTGTATTTTTAAGATTGACTAATCAGTTATTGTTGTCCCTGCTGTACCAACAGGGAAACTGAGTCACGTTTTCAATACGCTGTCAGGGTAGAACTTGAACACCACGTCCTGTCTCCTAATCCCCAGCTCTCAATTCACCACCTCGTTTCCTCTCCTCTTCTGCTTTGTTTTTCCACTATGAAGAAAGAGATGATGGATCACCTTGTTTTGATCCCAGGGACACATTTTCCCTTGGTGCTGCACAAACATCACGTTGAGGATATAAAGCAGGGGCCCCGTAAATGAGAAACTTTGGCTGCCTTTAGCAGTAGAATGGAGTTTTGCTTCTCGGGCAGATTTCTTCCCGTTCCTCGTGCGTGATTGCAGCTGCCTCAAATGCCAGTGTTTCCCAAGGCAGGTCCAGGCAGGGGTCGGAATGCAGAAGCTGCACCGCAGCGGGACGCAGAGCTGCGTGGGGAGCACAGCCTGGGCAGCTCGCCCTCCCCTGCAAGGGCTCTGTGCAGGCTGGAGGCTTATTCATAGAACAAACACCTTCATCCCCTGCTGGTACCTCCTGCAAAGGTGAGCATCACACTACCAGAGGCGTCTGGCACGTGTTTGAAACCCTTCCTTTTGCAGAATATATTGCATTTTGCCTGCTGATTGTGCACACTCCCAGCCTGCTGAGCCCACCCTGCTTCTGCACAGTGTTACTGCACACCACACCGTTCCTCCATGGACCACATCTTCTGAAACATAGAGTCATTATGGTTGGAAGGGACCTCCAGGGTCATCAAGTCCAACCTTTATCCCATCAGATTCCTAACCATCAGACCATCAGACCATGGCCTCAAGTGCCTCATCAACCCGTTTTTTGAACACCCCCAGGGACGGTGACTCCACCACCTCCCTGGGCAGCCCATTCCAGTGCCCAACCACCCTCCCAGTAAAGAACTTCTTCCCAATATCCAACCTAAACATCTCCCGGGGAGGCCCTGGCTGAAGCGTGCACAGCTCGAGCCAGGGAAGGGTTTTGCCAGCAGAACTGATTAAGCTGTTGGTTCCAGGAAAGGTGCTGAATTTGTGGATTTTGCACCTATCTGTCAGGAACGCTGAGCTGCAGCCAAGAGGAGAGGGACTCGTCAGAGCTGGGATGTGCCCAGGGAAGGCGACAGGGAATGAGGCAGCGAGGCCATATCTGCTGGTTGTCATGGATACAATCACTGCCGGGCTCCTGTATCACTTACCTTCCCTTCCTGGCTGCAAATAAACGAGTGGTGGTCTGCCCCTGTTCCTACACAAGACACAACCCTTGACATCCAAACCGAAGGAGAAAATCATCTGTTTCAGACACAGACATCTCTTCTTCACATCATCTGCAGGGGGGGAGTGGGACCTGACCTGCTTTTTCGGTATTCCAGCTATGTGAGCCTGACAAAGCTCTGCTCGATTGCATTCAGTGCTGTCCTAACCTTTGGCTATGTCCTAGGACCTCAGAGGAGCTGTTTCCACAGCCCATCCAGCCTTCACTCCCCATCAGCCTTTGGATTCACAACAAGCTGCTACGGGCTTGGACTCTGCTGGCTGCACGTGCCTGAGCACACACACACACACACACACACACACACCCAGGCTCCAGCCATTCAGCTCCCTGTCCAAGATAAAAAACAAAGAGGTCAAGTGTGGCTCAAACTACACCTGGAAAAGGCTTTTACAAAGCCCCACGTGAAATAGAAGCAATTGCTTTCTTTTTTATTTGATTTTTAATTTTTCAAGCAGGTTTGCAGCCCAGGTGGTGAGTTACTCAGTGCGAGTTATCTGGCAAATTCAGTTTTTAATTAGCAGATATGTTTGGAGTTTATTTCAGTGTAGCTCTATGCGAGGGAGTGATAACATGAAAGAGAAAACTATTAAGAAACTGTAAACAGAAGTGAAACTGCCAGGCCTGTTTTCACTGTCCCCTAGCCAGGGAGAAAGCTGAGTAAACAACTGTGCTAAGTACAGTCAGGTTTTATGGTTCTTTTAGGTCTAAGAACTCGTAAACAAGTGATGAGGCTTTCAAGTGGATACAAATAGATGCTACTCACAGTTCTGTGCTACTCACAGAGCATGCAGGTCCCAGTTTCTCCAGGCAGGGTAAGGGGAAACAAAAGCACATTTCAACAGAAACCCAGCTCTGGCGAGAGGAAAATGTCATTCCAGTGCTACATCATGGAACTGAACAAGTCTCATCCTGCTCAAGAGAGGGCACACACAAATACACGTTCCCAGTACCCTGCTCTGCAGATTGGGATGGCAATGGTCAAAGGAGGAGGGAGGAGGAGGAGGGAGGAGGGAGGAAGGAAAGAAGGAGGAGGAAGGAAAGAAGGAGGAGGAAGGAAAGAAGGAGGAGGAAGGAAAGAAGGAGGAGGAAGGAAAGAAGGAGGAGGAAGGAAAGAAGGAGGAGGAAGGAAAGAAGGAGGAGGAAGGAAAGAAGGAGGAGGAAGGAAAGAAGGAGGAGGAAGGAAAGAAGGAGGAGGAAGGAAAGAAGGAGGAGGAAGGAAAGAAGGAGGAGGAAGGAAAGAAGGAGGAGGAAGNGGAGGAGGGAGGAAGGAGGGAGGAAGGAGGGAGGAAGGAATTTTACTTCTCAGTCCTCTTACAAAGCAGAGACTGTTTCACACATCCAGCCTTGAAAAGCCTCATCCCAAAACCAACCAGAGAAACAAACTACTAAATCGTGAGAAATGATCCTGACTGGGAATATTTTGGCTTAAGAACCACTCCTTATGTAGCAAGATGTAGTACAAGCACTAGAGAGGTGAGGGAAAAGGTGCCTCCATCATTCAGGGAGAGAAAAGCAGGGCTACAACTTCTCTTCTAATCCCATTTGTTTTCTGTATTTCAGAAACTGATGGAGCCAGGGCAGCAGCACGGGTATGACTCAGCTGGCTTGCGTGCTCAGGTAGCAGAAACATCTACGTGGTGCTCAATGGTTTCCTTGTTGGGGAGTGAACAAAAGGCACGACAGGTTCAGGGATGTCAGAAACCCAATCACCTGGCAAAGGAAAACTCTGTCCCCATCAGCATTACAGAAGCAAATAGTTATTCTGGAGTTATCAAGGCTCTTGGATATTTTGCAGTGTTGCAAATGGTGTAGAAATACAAGGCTGGTGCTTTGCTGCTTGGCTATTTACATTGAAATTGTGATGAGTAAAGGAGCTAGAAGGCTGCCCCTGACATTCTTCTTTCCAAAAGAGGCACTTGTGTTTGTATTTGCCAAGTAAGGACTGTCCAGCTGGGCCTTTTCTGGCTCTGAGGAGAGGCTTGGTGAGTTTACCTACAGCACTTACACCTCTGCTGATGAGGGAGGAACCACTTGAGCCTTAACTAGAAAAACCCTCTTTCAGAATTACTCTCTAGTGCCCACATAGGCATTAAAAGTTCAGGCCTAAAGTGTTTTCCATCTGCCTGCCTGATTCTTGTGTGCTGCTCTCATTTCATTGCCATACCCCAGAAAAGATCCTTTCCAAGATGAAAAAGCAAGGAGCTTACTTTTATCTTTCTTCTGCTAAACTTTGGGTCAGTGTGTTGGAAATGGCTGATAAACAACATCTGATGGGACGTTATTTAACTCGGAAATCTCCTCTCAAATATAAGGACTCTTCTGGGGTACACTACAGTCCTTAAAATAGTAAAAGGAACCACGCTCTGGGCTGTTATCACCCAGTAACACCATGCACTTGTTGAAAGGTAATATTGATCAACAGAGATGGAAAACAGTTTTTTGGCAGCCGTTTGCCAGGCTCCTTGGAAATTAATGTGGGAGTCAATTACCAACAGACAAATGTCCCTCCTACAAGATCACCAGCTCACTTCTGGCACAAGCTCGCCTGCTGCCAAAGCGTTTCAGGAAAGATAAATAGTGGCAGGGATGGATGGGTTTAAATATCATCACTATGGGCTTAGAAATTAATTGTTCAGTAAAGTGGAAGGGTTGTGTCAGCCAGCAAACCAGTCTGGATCATGACCAGGGTGAACCAGCGGAGTATCAGTCAGGTCCTGCAGTTCTCAGCATCAGTCACAGGGAGAATTGAGTTGGTTACCTCCCCGTTTAAGATGGGGGCTGTGGCTGAAATGCACAAAATCTGTAGAAGCTGAGTTGAGGGGAGGAGGTGATGCTGGCAGATCCCTCTTGCGAGGAAAGCCTGGTATTGCACGGAGCTTGCGTAAGGCAGCTGTGCGTGGGAACTGCTGTGGGGCAGCTCCACACAAGGGCGAAGAAGCCACAGTTCTGTCTTCACCTACCCCTGGTTGTGTAAGGAGCTGCCTGCTCGGACACCGTTCCTTCATACCGGGCAGCAACCCAATGCCTTTGATTTCGAAAAATAAATCACTGCACTTCTCACCGCTCCGGTGCGCGGGGGCGGCGAATGCACCAGCCCAGCACTGAGCACTCAGCACGAGGAGGGACCTTGGGATGACATTGGGGCATTTTATCTTAAATAATCTGTTTACTCATGTGTGCAAGCCAGGTACTGTATAGAATATAACCTAGCCCAGGTTATAGAATATAACCTAACCCATACCATGGGGCACGACCAGCTCCACGACTGCCAGCAGCAAAGGGTCTATCAGCATCCCCAATCCTGGGCATCCCCAAACACAAACCCTAAGCTCAGCTTAAGGCTGGCTCATCCTTGCTTTGCTGATAGAAATTGTTCATTTACTGAGTTAATCAATAACCCAAACTCCCAACGCGTTCTCCTGCAAACGGATAAGAATCCTGCTCTGCTCATTTAGCTAATCACTGAATAATCACTGGGGGGTTGTTATCTAGGAGCTAGCAGGGCATGGTGACAGGGCCTGTTTCATGGGTAGACACATGAATAAAATCTACATCTTATTTTTCAATACAGTGCACGCTCAGATCTCGCCAAAACATTTGGTTTCAATGTTTGATACAACTTCATGCATTTATACTCGTGACTGGAAATCTCTGCCTTCGGCTTTTCCCCTGTCATTCTGGGTGGCATTTTGCCCACTTCATCCAATAAATGCACAAATCCCTGCCCCAATAAATGCACAAATCCCCACCTTGGGTATTGGAATGGGTTGGGTCCCAAGCAGGTACTGAGAAGTGAAGAAAAGGAATGAGTTTGGCTTACCAGGAGGCTCATCTTTCTGCTTTGCATCCACTCCAAGGAAGTATCATGAGGGTGTCAAGTGCTTCACATGCAATCTCGCCAGCTCTGGGAAGAAGCCACTTCCTTTCCCACTTTACACATTGCTCCCTGGTAAAGGTGGAAGCACGGAAAGCATGTGTTAGGAGGAGATAACCCCGTTTCATAATGCCAAGGATGAAGGAGAAACAGCTCTCTGCAATCAGCAGCGTTGCACCAGCCCAACACATCAGGAGAAATTTCTTCATTGTCAGGGTGATTGGGTATTGGAATGGGTTGGTGGTGGGGTCACTGTCCCTGGACGTTCAAGATTTGTCTGGATGTGGTGCTGGGTGATGTGGGTGAGTGGTGATGGAGGCAGGGGTTGGACTGGATGAGCCTGGAGGTCTCTCCCAACCTCGATGAGCCTATGATTCTATAGGATGGCATTCTGCAAGCCTGGGAAAAGTGGCCGACTGGCAAACTGAGCACAGGGCTTTCCAGCATCAGAAAACTGGTGCTGATCAGACTTTTAACAAGCGTTGTGAATTAGCACAAATATTCCAATTCGATTTCCTAGATATAGCTCATAGGGAAAATGCACGTGCGCTCCAAATCCTGGCACGCCGGAGCCAAAGGCGACGAGCCAAAAAGCACAGGAAGCTTTTCAACAAAGTATTACTGCTTCACACAATGTGATTTATTCTATCAGTTCGAGTCTGCTATAAGCACTTTGCACCAACAAGCCAAAAAGTGACCGAGCTGATACGATCCCTATTTAAATCCGGGTTTAGGATAAAGTGTCCCTGCCCCAGCCAAGGACAGATGAGATGGATCACGGTAGCTCTAGTTTAGGCTTAAATGTTCAGGACATGCCACAGCAGCTGCAATAACCACCCCAGGAAGAAAAGGAATGAGTCTTAAAATAGAATTTGGGAAGCCCATGTTCGAAGGTTTGTTATGCCCCGGGTGGGTTCCTGTGAGCTGTCGGCTGTGCCCTCTTAACTGATGCCAAATCGAGCACTCTGTCTGGATTTCAAGCAAAAACATAACAAAAACTGGAAAGTACTCACACAGTGTGATTGTATGGATACCTGAGGGAGGCTCGGGGGGGACTCACACTGCTCAGGCAATCAGCGTGGCAGAAGAGGAGGGTGATGGTGGCTGCTGGAGGAGCAATTCTGCTCTCTGAAAGCCAATAACACACATTAAATGGGGATAAAACAGGTCCTAAGTTTGTTAACTTGCAGCCAGAGCTGCCTTTGGACGCTGCCTGTCATTTGCTGGCTGCCAAGCACCGATTCTGTGTTTCCTGGTACCACCGTGTGGCGAAGGGAAGGAACAGGCTGTTAATCAAAGCGGGGTTAATGAGATAAACACAACCCAAATCCCTGAGCCCGTTGGGTTGTGGCGAGGAGGCACCGTGAGGCTGCCAAATCCAGCCTTCCCTGGCCAGCACGCCTCAGATCCAGCTTTCCTTTTGAAACCACGCAAGAGAAATTAATTCAGTATCAATGGGAATTCTCCTTCCTCGATTCCTGCAGGGCTTGCCAACAAGGAAGAGAAATTGGTCACGGCATGGCAGGGAAACTCAGGCACCTTGAACCCGGCTGCAGTCCAACAAAACCTATTCAAACACCCACAGCACGATAGCAATCTCTGGTATTCTCTCCAGTATGAAGGAAATTACAAGAAAAACTGATTTAATTGCTGAAGTTTACAATGAGTCCTCAGGCTAGACTGAAAACCCCCAATAATTCATGTACATTCAGTTCTTGTGCTTAGCGAGCACTTATTTCCATCAGCAATAAGCACCAAGGTACCACTTTATCAGAATAAAAGCACAGAAAAATCTCCTGTCTGGGCAATGCTAAAATAGTAATCTAGTGTAACTAGATTAATAGTAATCTAATAGTAACTCCTGTCTTGCTTCAGAACTGCTGTACCCGCTCACCTCTGCACAGCAATAGTAACCAAGGAGCCTGAGAGCAGGGACAAGCTGTTGCCCAGAGGGAAATTGGTTAAAAACACAAAAATAAACTCAGTGGGATAATGAAGATAAAATTAAATCCACTCTCGAATCTGTTTAGAAGGGGAAATCTGGAAAGTTTGGAGTTTAAGTATCCGGTAGCAAAGTCTCCCAGTACCTGCAGGTAGGACCATTCTTCGTGCTTTCTCCAGGCTGGTTTTATGCACTTAAGGTGATGAAATGTTCTTGTTTCAAGGCTTTCATGCATTTTAATGGATCTCACACCTAAGAAGTTTTCTGTTGCTATTTCTTCTGTCGCACCGTAGATTTTTCTGGCACCTTTAAAATTCCCTTTGCGAGGAAATGGTTAAAAACCCAAATTGTCCAAAAAAAATTGTTTAAAAATACTCCCATCCTGTCACCTCAGAAGTCAACTTACTAAAGGTCTTTATTAGTCGGTACCACCTCCTCATTAGCCTCAATCAAACCTTATTGAGAACCAGCTCCCCCTGTGCCATCTCCTCCCCATCCCTTGGCAAGGAGGACAGGCTCGCACTGTAAATTGTGAGTTTAACCACAGCTCCATTTCAGCTCTACCAAGTGCAGGATAAGGACCCATTTCTCAGACATTATAGTCAGTGATATTAGTCCCTGGGCACGGTATTACCATATCCAGGATGATTTAGGGACAATGAAATCCCTGTGCCATTCCAGGCGAGGCGATTCTTCCGACACAAATGATCCTGCAACTCAATATTCAGCCCCTTCTCCTTCCTCGTTCCTTTCCATCCCCACCCACAGCTGGGCTCGCCCGACCAGAGGAGCACACGGTCACTTTTTCCAACTATAATCGAGCCCTGCAACTCCAAGATGAAAACTGCTGGAGGAGGAAACGATCCTGAAATTCAAAACTTTTAATCCAAGGACACTGGGAGGAGCAGGGAGAAGAGTTTGTCGTTGTTAGGGAGTCCTCCCAACACATCCAGTTCACTTGTTCTCATACTTTTTTAGCCCTACAGTCCTCTCTCACTCGAAAATAAAACCATAGGGGGGTTGTGTAGGATCATAGCAAGTGACCCACTGGCCTGCAACCACCTCACATTTTCTACTCAGTTTTAATTGTAACTCAGCACACTGCTCTGGGGAGTCCAGAGCCTTTTTTTGCTCTATCGTTTCTCAGTAATTTAAATGCTCTTAAGACCCCAGCAAAAATCTGAAGCATTGGGAAAACAAGAACCATCCACAGGACAGCTGCCAGAGGTTTCAGCCACTCTTTGCAATCTCACCTATTCAGAGGCAAATAAACGATAGCAGCAGTTTGGGTCTATTTCCCAGATCATCTGCACTGAAATTAATAAACTGAGAAAACAATTGAGTGGTACAGACACTGATTTTATATGGATTTAAACCATATTGGCACACAACTACTTCTTCAAGGCCTCCTGAGGAACACTGACACTACTCGAAGTCCACGATGACTTTCTAGATGCTGGATGTGGCTGGATCCTGGATCCTTTCTGGATTCCCTCTGCACACAAGGAGCTGCAACTCCGAGCAACACATTCCCCCAGCATCAGGCTTCTGGTTCATTGTCTCCTGTGCAAGTCAAGCTTTCCTGTAAGAGGACAGATAAAATGAAGGTGGGAAAGGCATCAGACAGCAGAACAAGAAGAAACATCACATAAATTGATGGTGAACGCTCAGAACTGGGGTAATTAGCAGAAAGACAAAAAGCTTCTGTGTCTTATTCGAAGTACAGAGCACCCAGTGCTGCTGAGCAGCCTGGCACAGCATTCCCAGCATCACCAGGGTCTCAGCTCACCCCTCCCAAACGCCATCACTGGTCCACAAGATCCCAACGTTTGAGAAAGCACTGAAGAACTGGAGAAAAAACAGAAGGTGATGTCTGCCACAAGAGGGACGAATTCCTGGGTGGGATAATTGAGCAAAGCCCAGGAACGCATTGGAACACTGGCAGTGCTGGGTGTCTCTACACCTACACCACCTATTTGTATTTTACCTTAACTTAGTGCAATCCATGGTCTCAGCTGGTGTTTTTTTAATGCTCAAATCCTCAGTTTGATTGAAGATAGGATGCTCTCTGTCTTCCCAAGTCAGAAAATAATTGCACAGCACCAGTACCCTTCGGCAGGAGGTCACTGGATGGTTTTTCAACTCACCTTTGTCCCCATCAAGCACTGGTGGTCCCTCTTCTGTAAGCTCAAGCAAATAGGACAAAACACATGCGAATGGCAGGGACCACCTGACAGACCAGCTCTTTAAATGCACCCGGCAGCATAAATCACATTCCCAGATGATACACAGAGACAATTTTCCATGTAAAACGATTACAATTTAACAGAAAAACTTATTTTTAGCTTGGAGGCATTCTGGCAGCTGGAGATGCAGATTTGTGGCTATTCCAACCACGCAGGGATGGCAGCACAGTACTGCCTGCTCTTTAGCTTTTAATTTACAGAGCTAATTACTCGGATTGAATGTCTTTAGCATCCCTCACCCTCTACTTGCTTAAGGAGAAATAGATGAGCCCTGCGTGTCAAGTCAAGCCCAACAGGCCAATAACTGCAGCGCGGGGGCACGTCCAGTGGGAAACACCTCGGATGGAGCAAGAGCTTCAGATCTTGCAGCAGCAAATATTCAATGTTGGGTTGGTTTTGGGTTTTTTTGTAGAGAAGAAACAGGCAGAGCCCACACAGAGCCAAGACACAGATTGTCCAAGCAGTTAAAACTTCTCTAGCACCTCTTCCATGCACGGAGGGGGGAGCAGATGTTCTCACCAGCGAAGATTCCAGACTGGGATAAAGGAAAACACAGGGATTTTGTAGCAAAAATAGAAGCGTTGACACTTTCCAAAGCATCTTAGAGTATCAGTGTGAAGTAATGCGTGTGGGAAAGACATTAAGGAGGTTGATCCAGCACATCCCAGATGCACTGGGGTTTGGAAGGTCGCTGGGTAGCAGATAACGTGGTTGAGGAGCTATGCAGAAACCTACGTGGCAGTTACACAGAAAATAGAATTATTTCCCCCCATTTTCTCCTCTGCAGTAACACAGGACACAGCCACACTGCTCAGCCTTCCAGGTATTGGAAGAGATTAACAGTTAAGCAGTAAGTTCTTCAACAAAACGAAACCCTGCAATTACATTTTATTAGCTTAATGACTAAGGGGATGAGGAGACCTTCCAACCATGGAGATGTTCATGGAGAACACCAGAGCCTTTCAGTTGGCAACCAGTTCAAAACCCTGCTGGTTTGGAAATGCCTGGTGGGAGCCCAACACCACGAAGCTCTGGGAAGGCAAAGTAGATTTCAAAATTCCTGGCTTTAAAACGTTTAATTAAAGTATTATTGCAACGTAATGGTAATTGTGCTGTTATTATTGGGTGAAATCCCAATTTCACCACCCAAACAGTGCTTACAGCATCACCCGCATGGTGACGAAGACTCTCAGCCCATTCCACAGCCTTGGGGCTCATCTGCCTCCTGCACTGGGAAATTGAACGTGGAACTCAGACCTGCACCAGCTCTCAGCTCAGGTGCTTGACCTGCTCTTGCTCCGAGTCTCTTCTCCATCGACCACACCAGAGCCACACCACAGTACCCTAACAACCTTTTTTCTTCTAAGCTCTGTTTTGCCCCATCTCAACCCCGTGCAGGGATGTCCCCAGGGCTCCTCACAAGCTCCGAGGACACCCTGGACAACCACCAACCTCTTCTCATCCCCACCACGGGGGAGCTGCAGTCTTTCAGCAGCTGCATCCCACCGCTGGGTCGCTCCAGCAACTTGTCACTGATTTTGTTGGCTGTTTCTAAGCTGCTTCGAGGCAGGGCATACCCAAGATTATTCAGCACTGTTTTTCTTAACGCTTGCTAGGGTTAATTTGAGACATACCAGCTATGATAACACCAGATGGAGACAACAGTTCATGTTGGTCCATCTCAAACGGGCAGTTTTCTGCCCATCCAGCCCACTCTAGAAGAATCCCAGCACTCCACACACCAAACATTTCTTGATGTGCACCTCTGCCCCATTCGTTTTCATCGGATTCCCTCTGAAAACAGCACAGGTGGAAAGAGGTCACAGAACTTCATAGAGAACAGACACTCAAGTCCCAGGAAAGACCAAGCAGACATGGAAAAAATCTTCCATCCGAGACAGCTACCAAAGGAAACATTCACCCATCAGGGTTTTCGGTTGGTGCTGCTCCAGAATGGAAGCAGCAACTACAAAAATGGTGCATTTTTACCCAACAAATCTAGTTTCCTGCTCAGTCACTACCACAGCAAAGTCTGAGTTGATCAGCAGAAGCAACACTACTCAAGCTTAAGCACAGAAATCTTAACATGCAGTTGATTTTATGTAGCTTGTTATGGTTTAATGGCCAGGAAAAGTTTACCAAAATGTTATTTTCTGACAACAATATTGCTGTATTTGTCCCCTTTTTGTTTAGTACTACTTTTTAGACAGCAACAAAGATAATTTAACTCCTTAGATACACTTAGATGCTCAGTGTTGGGCCTCCTAGTAAGCAAAGATTTTCAAAACATCCCACAGCGATACAGCTTTTTTGGTAGGGAAATCTTGCTGAATTAAGACTGAATTAAATATCACACTCAACACACTTGAAACAAATTCTCAGCCCTTAGCAAAACTCTACCCAAATCCCAATGCACAGGTGCACAAAGCAAGGGTTCTTCTGACATTAACCACATCACAGGTGAAATAAAGGCAGGAGAAATTAGAAATGCATTAAGAACAGTCCAAGCCAAACCGTATCCAGCTTTATTAAAGGTAATTTCATAAACAATCATGGTAATTTAGGCAGGACATGGGCTACAATCTGCAACATTTTACAACAACTGTCAAACTCCCCTCCCTTCATGGACTACCCAAACGGAAAAGTCGCTATAAAAACCGAAGCATCTTCATTTTGTACTTGTACAGGGGAAACTTTTAGAGTGAGGGTGGACACGCTCACATTCCGTGTGTTGTTTAACAACTCTTCACAAACCTACCCTGACTTTTGGAGGAAAACAAAGATGAAAATGCAGGTTTCTTAATCTCAAGATCCACAATAGAAAAGAGGAAGTGCGGCTCCTTTCAGAGCCACCCTATCCCAGGTTACTCCGGATCGCCTGACATTTAAGAGTGGTAAGTCCCAAAATGCTGCTTTTTTGTGCCATATTTTGGAGTGACAGGCTCTAGGCAAACAACCAGGATGCAAAAGGAAATACAGAGGGAGTTACAAACTGTGGTTTTAAAAGTGGCAACAGATCTTGGGAGCTCTGATGTTCACTCCGATGCACTTCACAGAACTAAACAGATGTGCAGCACAAAGGGATCCCTCCCTCCTCCACCCAGGAAGGGCCCTTCTTCCAAAAACTGGGAAAAAAACTTCCAAACCCTTTTCTTATTAAAATTTAGGTCCGAGAAATTAAGACTAAATGACATTTGTCCCCACTGCCCCACCCCCCATCTCAAAACACAACAATGAAGCGGTCTGTGTGCTAACAACATAGCTTAAAAAAAAGTAAAACAAAATTCTGCATTGTTATAAAACTTGATAAAAAATAGTATTTCAAACTGTACAGTCACCAGAAGTACACAGTTATCAAAAATTCACACATTTTTACTTGGCTTCACCAGCACCTTCAGCTTTCTGTGCCTGGAAAAGAAACAAGGGGAAGCGGTCAATACACAGCACTTGCACCAAAAAAAGGGTTTTTCAAACCAGTACTGCACTGCTCTCATTTTTAATGACAAGAAATCTAACATTCAGGGTAAAGTTGCTTTATTATGCACCAACTTTATGCTTTTTCAGAAGAAACCCACGTGGCCATTCACCTGGCACACAGACAACTTTAACTCTTCGCTAACGCCCTCCCGCACCCCTCCAAGTCCCAAGTGACAGGTCTAACTAATTAAGCAATAATTCCTCTTCATTAGCACGAGCCTGGACCTGTCTGTGTTTGATATGAAAAAAAAATGACTCGCTGAGCTCAGCCAAGCTGGAGCTGCTGCTGTACCTGGTCTGTTTTGGCATCTCCGTTTTCTGCAGGGTTGTTTCCCTCCTTGCCAGCATCAGCTTTACCCTTCTTCCCCTTGGGCAACTTCTCACTCTTCTGTGAATGTAACGTGATGGGAGAGCATTAGGATTACCAAAACCCACTCATTTTAATCATGAAAACCCAAAAACTAGAGTGGTAAAAGCCAACGTTGGATGTTGGCTCCATTTTCAGCTCGATTCCAACACCACATATGCATGAGAGACCAACAACGACCATGAGGAACCTTCACGTTGGTATTTTTTTATGCAAACCATATAAAATTCCTAAATTTTCCCAACTTTTCCCAAGTTGCAGCTCGATTCCATCACCACATGTGCCGTTATTCCAGGTTTTATTAGTTATAACTCCAAACCTTTACCTCTCAGCATCAACACAACTGACCTTTGGAGCTGCCTTCTTAGGTTTGGGCTCTGGCTTCGGAGGAGCAGGCTTCTGCAAGCAAGAAAAAACCCTTTGTTATTCAAATTACTTTAAGAAAAACACTCTATTTCTTAAAAAAAACACTCAACCCAATAGTTCAATTCCAGGAAAACAAATCAAAACATTTGAAATGGAAGCCACTTGTGTGGTTGGTCAATGAATTCTCCCATTCCACCACGGGTGTTTGTTAAGGTTCCAAGGAACAAGGTGTCCCTCCAGCACACCCCCAGCTCTCACAGGGATGTAGTAACTCTTACTCAAGGTCATAACTACTGAGTGCTGCCCCACCTCTGCTCGCCAAGGGGATACTCACAGCAGACAACCTCGCCGATCTCCGTTGTGGCTGTTAAAAAAGAGAAATTTCTGTGTTTTAACATGCTGGAAATGAATTATTGAGAAGTCGCCTCCATTCGGAGCATCCCTGAGCTGATGTTAAACTTCTCAGTTCCCTTTTTTACCCCTTTTTCTTACGATTTCCCCGTTTCCATGCCTGCTCAAGCAGGTTTTTCAGGGTTAAGGTGAAAAACAGCCAATCCTTTGGCAAAGTCAGAATTAATTCAGACCCCCCCGCCCCATTTTGATGAAGTTAAAGCTCCCGTTCAAACACAACCGCTT